>JAQSNX010007951.1:0-23509 GCA_029532605.1 Oreochromis grahami
GGCTCCGGCTCTCGAAGGACCAAATAAATGTTGGGTCTAAACTCAGACCCCGCTAATTCTAGAGACTTATTCCCGTGAAAGAAAAACAAGGCAACAGCGGTCGATCGTTTTCACTTGCAAGGGAGGTATCGTCTGTGTCTCACACGAAAATGACCCCAACGATGACCTCCTCCTGCTGCCTTTTATTGAGAGACAGTTCACACAAGAAGTAACGCCCACATAGTTCTAAGACAAGGCTTTGTATGTATATGTGTGAATTTCTATATGTAAGTAGGAATGTGAGTGTGTGTGTGTGTGTGTGTGTGTGTGTGTGTGTGTGTGTGTGTGTGTGTGAGTGTGAGAGACCTCCTGCTGACCAAAGAGTCGTAAACGCAGGAAGCTTACATCAAAGGAAGTAGATCTTCCAGATAGGATGTATCTGCAATAAACATTACAGCCCCTCATCCAGAACCCCGAGAATCTGGGGAGGGGTCTGTGGAATTCCTTTCATCCCACAGTTAAACAATGTAGAAATGGATGGTAAGCATAAAAAATGACAAACATTCAACAATTCACTCTAACAGCTATGTTTGCTCCTATATGCCCCCAACGACATAATACGCCACCTTGTATGCGAAGGGAATGGACATAATTCAGGCAAAGTGTGCCGCAAGCTACGCCAGCCGTGGGCATCAATTCCAGGGAATTGTGGTCAACCATGAGAAACCTCTCCAGATAGGATGAAATGGCACATGTGACGAATGGTTCTGGGTTGACCTGAAAGTGAAGCACAGAAGTAAGGCTAACTCATTCCCAGTGTTTCTTGGAAACAATGGGAATTTGAGCCACAGCCTATGCTACCGCCAAGAGAATGGATCCACGCCAATGGGAAACACCACCAACTGCAAAGCAGTACAGACACACGCTCCTGGAGGGCCCGTGAAAAGCAACAACATCTCAAATGGCACCTTCTGGGTGCAAGGGATGGCCTGGGATATCCTTCCTGGGAATTGGACAGGTCAGTGCGCTCCCATTTTCATATCTGACTACACTTTCAAAATAACCATGGATGCCACGACAACTTCAACGTCAACAACAAGGAAAGGACGAAGCACCCCGGACCTCAAGCAGCATGATTCCATATGGGGCTCCGATGTCCCAGAGGAATTTAAACTTTGGACTGAAAGACAAAAGGTTCTGAATGCTTCATGTAAGTTCAACGATGAATGGGATCAGGAGATTGATGCTCTGTGCATTGCAGTAATGCTACACAGGGTAGCATTGGACATAATTCTCGCCGAGAAAGGAGAATTCTCTTTAGCAACACATGTTGCACATACTTTCCAGATAATGTGCACTCACCGAACATGACTGATGCTCTGAAAACACTCAGACAACTTCGGGATGCACAACAACAAGACTATGACACAAACACAGAAGACTGGCTTGTGTGGCTTTTAAGCGGCTCTTGGAAGTCCCTGCTGATTAAAAGACTTGTTTTTGTTGGTGTTATATGTAGCGAGTAAAAGCCACCGAGTGTTCGCTAAGGGCCTCTATACGACTTGTGCAAACTTTCAGGCCCAAAGCTCTCACAGGAACGAGCCCAGAATAAACGGGACAAGAGGGTCAATATCAGTCAGATATGTTAAAATTTATTTTAAAAGAAAACAAAGGGTTTGCAAAAGGACTAAAACATCAAAATGGAAAAGGTCACAAACGACCACAAGATAGTCTTATTGGTGCAACCTGCCAGCAATGCAGCTATCACCTGAGGGCTTGCTCTACCCCGGTGGTCCCAGATGCTCGTTACTTTAAAAGAAACAAATCCACCCCAAATAAATACGAGCCCAACAGAAGACTTATCGCATGCACTAAGTGTTTTAGTCCAGGCAATAATCGGTGGCACTAAAATCACTCTTAATAAAACTTGTTCACAGCAAATCCACACGGAGCACCTCTAAAAGACCTAATTCCCCTAAGGTAAGAGCCCAGCTCAGGGATTGCACGTTGCCCGACTAATATTGCACCAGCCCAGTAAAAATAAAAACAAACCCAGCATAAAAAACAAACAGTTTTAAAAGGTGACCCTACTAAAACCAAAAACGCAACAAAAAGAGGAGGAGGAAAAAACAGTGACAAATTCATATGTGCAGCCTGTCCTGCAGGAGGCAATACAATATAAATTAGATTATAGTGCATAAATATACTTTTTTTTAATGTCAAATATATTAAGTTAACATACCTCCAGCAGACAACTGTGTTTGCTGCACACCTAGCTTATCTTGGCTTATCTTCTAAAATCACTACTAAAAACATAAAATACAATAAACATCAAATACATTTCAACAAATTTAACAAAAAGCATTAGAAGGAAGAACAGCCTGTACCTCGAACCTCTGCTGCAGAGGTTTAAAACAACTGTGTGTAGAAGACAATTAAAACTTCTCAGGCTCTTCACCTACTCACACAACCATTGTTCACAGCCGCTGTCAGTGCAAATGAAGAGCACCTGCTGCTACTTCCTCTTTATACCCTCCCTTGGGTCCCCTGGGTCCTAAAGCCTTCCCCCATTACAATTGCCCCCATTTTGAAAGGTTACCGTCCCGGTGACCACTTACTGCCAGGGCCTAAATACATTTTGGGGCAAAACATTATGGACAAAAGAGCTCTGTGAAGTTCCGCTTTTTACGCTAGTGAGAACAGCAACAGTCTGATTTACTGACTGTGGGAGATTAAAGGGGTTAGAATGTTTTCCTGCTGTACTTCTTTTAGGCCGCCCCTGAACTCTTCCTGAGTCCTGTGCTAAAACATTCTCCCTATTATCAATCCCACTTTCCTCTGCCTGTTCTGGAACTATGGACACAGGGTTCAAGTTGCTCGAGTCTATGCTCCTAGTTTCGCTAACCGGCTCTGGAACAGATACCGAGGGGGGCTGATCTTGGGGTGGGTTTGGAACAAGGGCGAGTACAACTCCATCAGCCTCACTGTGATCATCTGGTGTATCTGATGTTGACTGCCGGGGTGACTCAACGACCAGCCCTGGGTCAGAGAGAGGATGTTCTTCTGGAGCAGGCGCTACAATACCTGAGGGTATTACTCTCAACTCTACCCGATTTAAGTTCCTTTCTGGACCTGAACGATCTCTAGGGCGTATTTTGTAAACCCTGCCTTCTTTGTCCATACTGTGCACAACAACATACACCCCAGGATCCCAGGCATCTTGGATCTTATGGTGGCCTAAAGGATGACTTTTCCTATAAACCAGAGTACCTGGGGGAGAAGGGAAGTAACTGTTGGCTGAAAGTGTTTATTTCTCCTCTCTGCAGCTTGTTGGAGTTGTTCTTTCACATGCACATAAACTGAACTTAGACGTTGTTGATGTTCCTCTACCCACTCTTGCGCAGATCTAGACACAGGTTCCGACTGGGAGGCCCCCAATAAGAAGTCAACGGGCAACTGGGGCTTCTGACCAAACATCAGTTCGTAAGGTGAAAAGCCGGTGGACTGATGTCTCCTCAATGACTAATGACTCCTCAATACGGGGTAATGGATAAGCATCTTTCCGTGTCTTGGCATTAAGCAAACGGTAATCGACACACAGCCTAATCTCTCCATTTTTCTTGAAAACCACCACAATCGGAGAAGAATAAGGGCTACTGCTTGGACGCACTACCCCCCTATCCAACAAATCTTTAATATGGGCTTTCACTTGTTCATACTGAGAGGGTGGAAGTCGGCGATACCGCTGTCGCACTGGGGCATCATCCATTAAAGGGATCTCATGTTCCACCAACGTGGTACATCCTAAATCTCCCTCCCCATGGCTAAAAACTGAGCAATGCTTCCGCAAAAGTGACACTCCTTGTTGTGACTGTTCATTGGACAAGTTAGGCCATGAGAGCTCGGAAAAATCAAGGTGCAGATGCGCCTGTACAGTCACTTCATGCATCATTATCTGCATCGTGGGATCATCAGACTCTTCAGTAATGACAGAGTCCCCAGATGATGGAGGGTCCACCACATGCAATTCACCTAGTTGTGTACAGGGCGATAACCAAACATCCTCAATTCCCACATTGACCACCGGAATGTCAACAACACCCTGTTCAACAGAAAGGAGGGCCGGGGAAACCAAGATGCCCCCTGGGAGGGGATTACCTGTTGCTATGGGCTCCAGGAGCACTGATGGAAGGTTAATGTTAGCAGCAGAGGGGCATCTAGTACGTATCCATTTCAATGAACCAGCAGGGACACAAACGCTCGACCGTGGACTTTTGCTTTACCTAAATACCCGGATGTATTCAAAGCCTCAATGCGCTGACACTTATGAAGTGTCTCTTTCCACGTCTTACTGGCATTTTCAAGGGCAGGAGATTCAAACAGGCGAGGGCCAAACTGCTCAAAGAGTAGGTGGTAACAACGGCTAATGATATTCATCCCCAAGAGGCCAGGCACACTCTGTGGCTGCTCAACGCTCCCATCTGGAGGGTCCTCCACCACAAACACACCAATTTTTGTCAGGGTGCCACCAAAAACAGTCACATCAAGCTCCATGTAGCCTGTATAGGGGATTCTCAACCCATTAGCTGCCCTAAGGCGTAACCATTGACATTTCTTTAAATGCCCCACCCCCTGTGACCTGAAGTGCTTCTCAAAGAAACTCTCTCGAATAGTGGTGACCATGGACCCAGTGTCCAAAAGGCAGGGAACTATAACACCCCCCATTTCTATTTCCACCACTGGACAATTCCCAATTAATCGAGAGGGATCTTCCATAACAACTTCAGCTGAGCCTGTAAACCCTGTTCCTGATGCCTGGCTCTCTGCACCAGAGGGACCTAGTTTCCCGATGGCTGAGACTCAGGGCCTTGTTCCATAACCTGACTTTGTACATGTGCATCAGCATGAGACCCACCACTATTCTTTATAGCTGGATGTTTTACCCTACAGAACCTGGCAATATGACCAGCCCTACCACACCGATGGCAAATTGGCTTTCCATCTGCCTGGAAACGAAAAGGCCTAGTTGTGGGAGGGGTCGGGGCTAGTCCAGTCTGAGAGGGCTGTGAAAAATGGACAGACATTTGCTTCATGAGCGTATCCAACTGAACCTGTTGTTTACGAAGGCATTCTTTTATCTGTAGAATGTCATCATTAGGCCTAGCGGTGACTGCATGCATCTCTGCATTAACTCCCTCTACTACCTGACAGTTCGTATCACAAGAATAGGCTCGGGACCTAGTTTTCCCTCCCTGCCTACCTACATCGGCCCACTTAAGGGCAACACTGCGTAGGGCAAGAAAGGACATGTCTGGTGTTTGAAGGACCCGCTGTTTCAACTCTCTGCGCAGCATATCATCATGGACATGTTCAGTAAACTGGTCCCTTAGCAATATATCAGAATTTGGAATACCACCTGGTGTCTTACAGATTACAGTGTCCATTAAAGATTTAAGGGCATGAGAGTAATCTCGCAGAGATTCCCCTTCTCGCTGGGTGCGCTGGAAGAACTGTAGCTGAGCAGCTACATACGACTGAGTACAGCTATAGTTCTCAACTAAAATGTCAAAAATCTTGTCAGGAGAGTCTCTACTGGTACTAGAATGAAAACAGACCTCAGATTTAGCACTGCCATCAAGATGGTCCATCACAAACATCACTTGTGCTGCTCTTGACATAGGACGAATCTCCAGGCATCTACGTACTTCTTCAACCCACTGGTCAACAGTTAACAAGTCCACTGACAATTTACCAGTAAACCTTGGGCATTTACGCTCCCGAGGTGCATAAACGTAACAGACATTTGTAGCTTCATTTATTGGGTTCATATTTGATGGCACAGTAGATGGACCCGGCACTGGATCTGGCACTGGACCAGTCACAGGAGAACGTTCCTGTAATTGGTCTCTCAACTGTTCATTTGCTGCTTTTAGCTGCTGCAGCTGCTCCAAGAGGGCCTGTACGTCGTCCATAGGGTCGTTGAAGGAGGTTTATTATCCCCGCAGACAGCCCAACCGTTGGCTTCCCCTCCGTAGAAGATGTCACTGTTTTTCCTCCTCTCCTCTAACACTCACTAAAATAAACAGGGCCACCCGAAAATAAAAAACAAAACACTGTAACTGATATGACCTGTATCCTGTCGACAACGCCAAATAATGTAGCGAGTAAAAGCCACCGAGTGTTCGCTAAGGGCCTCTATACTATTTGTGCAAACTTTCAGGCCCAAAGCTCTTACAGGAACGAGCCCAGAATAAACGGGACAAGAGGGTCAATATCAGTCAAATATGTCAAAATTTATTATTTTAAAAGAAAACACAAGGGGTTTGTAAAAGGCCTAAAACATCAAAATAGAGAAAAAGTCACTAACGACTGCAGTATAGTTTTATTGGTGCAACCTGCCAGCAATGCAGCTATCACCTGAGGGCTTGCTCTACCCCGGTGGTCCCAGATGCTCGTTACTTTAAAAGAAAGAAATCCACCCCAAATAAATACGAGCCCAACAGAACACTTATCGCATGCACTAAGTGTTTTAGTCCAGGCAATAATCGGTGGCACTAAAATCACTCTTAATAAAACTTGTTCACAGCAAATCCACACGGAGCACCTCTAAAAGACCTAATTCCCCTAAGGTAAGAGCCCAGCTCAGGGATTGCACGTTGCCCGACTAATATTGCACCAGCCCAGTAGAAATAAAACAAACCCAGCATAAGAAACAAACAGTTTTAAAAGGTGACCCTACTAAAACCAAAAACGCAACAAAAAGAGGAGGAGGAAAAAACAGTGACAAATTCACATGTGCAGCCTGTCCTGCAGGAGGCAATACAATATAAATTAGATTATAGTGCATAAATATACGTTTTTTTTTTTAATGTCAAATATATTAAGTTAACATACCTCCAGCAGACAACTGTGTTTGCTGCACACCTGGCTTATCTTGGCTTGTCTTCTAAAAATCACTACTAAAAACATAAAATACAATAAACATCAAATACATTTCAACAAATGTAAAAAAAGAACTAAAAGAAAACAGCCTGTACCTCGAACCTCTGCTGTAGAGGTTTAAAACAACTGTTTGTGTAGCAGACAATTAAAACTTCTCAGGCTCTTCACCTACTCACACAACCATTGTTCAAAGCCGCTCGTCAGTGGGAATGAAGAGCACCTGCTGCTACTTCCTCTTTTATATCCTCCATTGGGTCCCCTGGGTCCTAAAGCCTTCCCCATTACATATGCAGCGGTGAGAGTCTCTCTGAGTCTCCCCGTGTACACGTTAACCTGTCTGAGTGTTTTATTCCAACCTGGGTTGCAATACAGGAAAACCCCTGACAGAGTATTAATTAATGCTTCAATCTTAAATATGATCAACCTATCTCTAATAATCGGCTATGTACCACAGGCCTTCAAGCTGGCTGTATTTAAACCTTTACTTAAAAAGCATCTCTAGACCCAGCTGTCTTAGCTAATTATAGGCCAATGTCCAACCTTCCTTTCATATCAAACATCCTTGAAAGAGTAGTTGTCAAACAGCTAACAGATCATCTGCAGAGGAATGGCTTATTTGAAGAGTTTCAGTCAGGTTTCAGAGCTCATCACAGCACAGAAACAGCTTTAGTGAAGGTTACAAATGATCTTCTTATGGCCTCTGACAGTGGACTCATCTCTGTGCTTGTCCTGCTAGACCTCAGTGCTGCGTTCGATACTGTTGACCATAATATCCTATTAGAGCGATTAGAACATGCTGTAGGTATTACAGGTACTGCACTGCAGTGGTTTGTATCATATCTATCTAATAGACTCCAGTTTGTGCATGTAAATGGAGAGTCCTCTTCACACACTAAGGTCAATTATGGTGTTCCACAGGGTTCAGTGCTAGGACCAATTTATTTACATTATACATGCTTCCCTTAGGCAGCATCATTAGAAGACATAGCATACATTTTCACTGCTATGCAGATGACACGCAGCTCTATCTGTCCATGAAGCCAGGTAACACACACCAATTAGTTAAACTGCAGGAATGTCTTAAAGACATAAAGACCTGGATGGCCGCTAACTTTCTGCTTCTTAATTCAGATAAAACTGAGGTTATTGTACTCGGCCCTGAAAATCTTAGAAATATGGTATCTAAGCAGATTCTTACTCTGGATGGCATTACCTTGGCCTCCAGTAACACTGTGAGAAACCTTGGAGTCATTTTTGACCAGGACATGTCCTTCAATGCACATATTAAACAAATATGTAAGACTGCTTTCTTCCATTTGTGCAACATCTCTAAAATTAGAAATATCCTGTTTCAGAGTGATGCTGAAAAACTAGTTCATGCATTTATTACTTCCAGGCTGGACTACTGTAATTCACTATTATCAGGATGTCCTAAAAACTCACTGAAAAGCCTTCAGTTAATCCAAAATGCTGCAGCAAGAGTCCTGACAGGGACTAGAAAGAGAGAGCAGATTTCTCCTGTTTTGGCTTCCCTTCATTGGCTTCCTGTTAAATCCAGAATTCAAAATCCTGCTCCTCACATACAAGGTCTTAAATAATCAGGCCCCATCTTATCTTAATGACCTTGTAGTAGCATATCACCCCATTAGAGCACTTCGCTCTCGCTCTGCAGGCCTACTTGTTGTTCCTAGAGTATTTAAAAGTAGAATGGGAGGCAGAGCCTTCAGTTTTCAGGCCCCTCTTCTGTGGAACCAGCTTCCAGTTTGGATTCGGGAGACAGACACTATCTCTACTTTCAAGATTAGGCTTAAAACTTTCCTTTTTGCTAAAGCATATAGTTAGGGCTGGACCAGGTGACCCTGAATCCTCCCTTAGTTATGCTGCAATAGACGTAGGCTGCCGGGGGATTCCCATGATGCACTGGGTGTTAGGGTTAGGTCTCACTGTCACCAAAGTGCTTGCTCATAGTGGGTCATATGATTGTTGGGTTTTTCTCTGTTGTGTTATTGTAGTGTCTGCCTTACAATATAAAGCTCCTTGAGGCGACTGTTGTTGTGATTTGGAGTTGTATAAATAAAACTGCATTGAGTCGAACTGATTGAGGCCGGTTGGGGAGAAAGTGTTTGATCCAGGAACAGATGACAGGGCGGATCTGGGATCGATGTATGGGATTATGTTGTTGAACGCTGAGCTGTAGTCCATGAAGAGCATCCTCATGCAGCTCTTCCGGTTCTCCATTCATTGAGGCTGCTGTCGGGGGTTGGGTGCTCTCTCTGCTGTTTACTGATGATAAGTTGGAAGTGATTGAGTGCTGAGCTAACATTAGCATCCGGGGGGATGTAAACAATGGTAACTATGGCTACCGTTAGCTTGCGGGGTAGATAAAAAGGCCTGGCCTCCAAGTCTGGTGTGACTGTTTAGAATTCTGCTGTTATGGCACCAGTCCTGAAGCACCACCACCCCTCCCTTACCAGAGTCTTTGTTGTGTGTGTGTGTGTGTGTGTGTGTGTGTGTGTGTGTGTGTGTGTGTGTGTGTGTGTGTGTGTGTGTGTGTGTGTGTGTGATGGCCCAGAGGAACATGAAGCTGATGATCAAACTTCTTCCCGACATGTTTTCTTTTTGCTGTGTTTGAACCTTCGGGGCCACCATACACCATAGTTAGAAATATAAATGAATCCAACATACGCACAGGTGTAACTCACACAGCTGTGATTGGTCAGGTTTGGACCATGTGACTGAAAATAAGCATGAAGTCGACAGTGTCTCTATCAAAGATAAACATGACGTCAGGCTTGATGATCTGTCCATTCAGCAAGCATAACAAAAGTGTTTAAAGTCGCCGACAGGAAGTGTGGATATTGTTGTGAGATCATTATTTATCTTCGTGGTCCGCATGCAAGCCACGCTGAGAGTCTGCTCCAGGCTGCAGTGAGAGTCAGTGCCTCCATCAGGGTGGCAGCGGGATTTCAGGCTGGGTGGAGCAGCGTGGGAAATGGTCCTGAGGAGGAGGGGCAGTCCGTGTGTCACATGACCACCGCCTGGCTCTGAGCTGAGCAGGCGAGCAGGAGCAGAGGAGCAGAGGAGCTCCGGTAGCATGGAGCCCAGCGCCGCCCGGGGGAGGGTGGTGAAGTCTGGTAAGACCCGGCCGCGGACAGAGCATTGAGCTGTGACGGTGTGAGCTGCTCTCAGATCAGATTCATGCTGAGGAAAATCAGCTTTCAGCTTTTTGAATCTTTTACTCCACAAATGGAGAAACGACCTCAGTCATTCACACTTTTAATGCTTTTCACTAAAATTATAATTGGGCTGTGACGTCATCTCTAAGTAAAAAACGTTTAAAAATAAACAGGACTTTAGTATAACAGCTGGAAGTTTTAATGATCTCCAAACTGGAAATGGAGACTTCATCAGCTTTGTGTTTGAATCAGAAACATTTCTGCACGTTTGTGTTTGTGCTCAAGTTTTACTATGTGAGGATCTGAGAGCACGGCTGATGGTGGTGGTGTGGATGATGATGGTGGTGGTGGTGGTGGAGTTGTTGCTGCTCCTGTCTGTTCAGCATCTTCTTAAGTAATTGAGGTGCTGCGTTGTCCCAGAGCCGCTCACAGCTCATGAAGCGCTGTGAGGAGCGTAGGCTGATGAAGATGAAGTCAGCGCTGGCAGTGGGAGTTCACATCCTCTGCTTGAGTTTCAGCCTCGGCAACGGGGAATCGTGGAGAGCTTCAGTGTTGATGATGCTGGTGTTGATGGTGGTGGTTGTAGTGGTGGTGTTGATGTCAGTGGTGGTGCTGGTGTCGATGATGGTGGTTGTGTTCATGGTGGCTGTGTTTATGATGGTGTTGATGGCTGATCGTCAGGTTTCTGACACGAAGCAGCGTTTCCTCAGCAAGCCTGTCAGTGGTTTGTCTGCTCTGATTTAGAGTCTGCGGCGAACTGATTGAGGGAAAGAGCAAGCAGACGCGTTATGGCCTGCCGTTACAGAGCAGCGCAGTCATGTTTCCTCCCGAGGTACGGCTCCAGCCTCAGACTCGAGCTCAAGTCGTCCGCTTCGCTGTAACCAGATCAGCGGCACTCATGGAGACGTCGATACAGAGAGGCTTTGGTCTGCACGTCCCACCTCCGATTAATACAAACCTCAGAACGGCTCAAAGTCCGGCAGACAAACACTGAGCTAACAGAGAGAGGTGGGTAAAGTTCAGCAGCAGAGCTCAAAACTGGCCTCAGCTCCCTGTTACTGTAACTTCTGGGGGTCCAACAAGTTTTTAATAACACTCAAAATGGATGATTAAACACAAACACAAAGTCAGCATGGCCTTCAGGTCATACACTGTCCATAAAAGATGTACACAGACACTGGTTTCTGCACCTCATTGTTAAACACGTTTGTTTTTAATTTAACCCTGGTCATTCACAATTCTTTAGGATTTAACACATAAAACGTGGAGATTATAAACTGAGCTCAAGCAGGAGCCATTAATAACAAGTAAAAAGTTTACATCACAAAAATACATCAAATGAATGAATGTTTCAGGCTTGTTTGAGATGTGTTTCACATTTATTTCAGATGTGTTTCAGATATTTTCAGACTTGTTTCAGATGTGTTCAGGCACATTTTAGGTGTTTCAAGCTTGTTTCAGGCTTATTTCAGATGTGTTTCATAATTATTTCCGATGTGTTTCAGGCTTGTTTCAGACATTTTCAGATGTGTTTCAGGCTTGTTTCAGACATTTTCAGGTGTATTTCGGGTGTGTTTCAGACATTTTCAGGTTTATTTCGGGTGTGTTTCAGGCTTGTTCCAGATGTGTTTAAGGCTTGTTCCAGATCTGCTTCAGACTTATTTCAGATGTGATTCAGGCTTGTTTCAGATGTGTTTCAGACATTTTCCTATGTGTTTCAGGCTTGTTTCAGGCTTGTTTCCAACATTTTCAGATGTGTTTCAGGCTTGTTTCAGACATTTTCAGATGTATTTCAGGCTTGTTCCAGATGTGTTTAAGGCTTGTTCCAGATGTGTTTCAGACTTATTTCAGATGTGTTTCAGGCTTGTTTCTGATGTGTTTCAGGCTTGTTTCAGACATTTTCAGATGTGTTTCAGGCTTGTTCCAGATGTGTTTAAGGCTTGTTCCAGATGTGTTTCAGACTTATTTCAGATGTGTTTCAGGCTTGTTTCTGATGTGTTTCAGGCTTGTTTCAGACATTTTCAGATGTGTTTCAGGCTTGTTCCAGATGTGTTTAAGGCTTGTTCCAGATGTGTTTCAGGCTTGTTTCAGATGTGTTTCAGGCTTGTTTCAGGTGTGTTTCAGGCATTTTTCTATGTGTTTCAGGTTTGTTTCAGGCTTGTTCCAGATGTGTTTCAGGCTTGTTTCACATGTGTTTCAGGCTTGTTCCAGATGTGTTTCAGGCTTGTTTCAGGTGTGTTTCAGGCCTGTTCCAGATGTGTTTCAGGCTTGTTTCAGGTGTGTTTCAGGCTTGTTCCAGATGTGTTTCAGGCTTGTTTCAGGTGTGTTTCAGGCTTGTTCCAGATGTGTTTCAGGCTTGTTTCAGATGTGTTTCAGGCTTGTTTCAGATATTTTCAGATGTGTTTCAGACATTTTCAGACTTGTTTTAGGTGTGTTTCAGATGTGTTTCAGATTTGTTTCAGATGTGTTTCAGACATTCTCAGACTTGTTTCAGACTTGTTTTTTTAGATGTTTCAGACATTTTCAGATGCGTTTCAGACTTGTTTCAGATGTGTTTCAGGCTTGTTTCAGATGTGTTTCAGATGTGTTTCAAGCTTGTTCCAGATCTGCTTCAGACTTATTTCAGATGTGTTTCAGTCTTGTTTCAGATGTGTTTCAGACATTTTCCTATGTGTTTCAGGTTTGTTTCAGGCTTGTTTCCAACATTTTCAGATGTGTTTCAGGCTTGTTTCAGACATTTTCAGGTGTATTTCTGGTGTGTTTCAGGCTTGTTTCACGTGTGTTTCAGGCTTGTTCCAGATGTGTTTCAGGCTTGTTCCAGATGTGTTTCAGGCTTGTTTCAGGTGTGTTTCAGGCTTGTTCCAGATGTGTTTCAGGCTTGTTTCAGGTGTGTTTCAGGCTTGTTCCAGATGTGTTTCAGGCTTGTTTCAGATGTGTTTCAGGCTTGTTTCAGATATTTTCAGATGTGTTTCAGACATTTTCAGACTTGTTTTAGGTGTGTTTCAGATGTGTTTCAGATTTGTTTCAGATGTGTTTCAGACATTCTCAGACTTGTTTCAGACTTGTTTTTAGATGTTTCAGACATTTTCAGATGCGTTTCAGACTTGTTTCAGATGTGTTTCAGGCTTGTTTCAGATGTGTTTCAGATGTGTTTCAAGCTTGTTCCAGATCTGCTTCAGACTTATTTCAGATGTGTTTCAGTCTTGTTTCAGATGTGTTTCAGACATTTTCCTATGTGTTTCAGGTTTGTTTCAGGCTTGTTTCCAACATTTTCAGATGTGTTTCAGGCTTGTTTCAGACATTTTCAGGTGTATTTCTGGTGTGTTTCAGGCTTGTTCCAGATGTGTTTCAGGCTTGTTTCACGTGTGTTTCAGGCTTGTTCCAGATGTGTTTCAGGCTTGTTCCAGATGTGTTTCAGGCTTGTTTCAGGTGTGTTTCAGGCCTGTTCCAGATGTGTTTCAGGCTTGTTTCAGGTGTGTTTCAGGCTTGTTCCAGATGTGTTTCAGACTTGTTTCAGGCTTGTTTCAGATGTGTTTCAGACATTTTAATGCTTGTTTTAGGTGTGTTTCAGATGTGTTTCAGATTTGTTTCAGATGTGTTTCAGACATTCTCAGACTTGTTTCAGACTTGTTTTTAGATGTTTCAGACATTTTCAGATGCGTTTCAGACTTGTTTCAGATGTGTTTCAGGCTTGTTTCAGATGTGTTTCAGATGTGTTTCAACTTGTTTTTGATGTTTCAGACATTTTTCCAGATCTGCAGATGTGTTTCAGACTTATTTCAGATGTGTTTCAGTCTTGTTTCAGATGTGTTTCAGACATTTTCCTATGTGTTTCAGGTTTGTTTCAGGCTTGTTTCCAACATTTTCAGATGTGTTTCAGGCTTGTTTCAGACATTTTCAGATGTATTTCTGGTGTGTTTCAGGCTTGTTTCACGTGTGTTTCAGGCTTGTTCCAGATGTGTTTCAGGCTTGTTCCAGATGTGTTTCAGGCTTGTTTCAGGTGTGTTTCAGGCCTGTTCCAGATGTGTTTCAGGCTTGTTTCAGGTGTGTTTCAGGCTTGTTCCAGATGTGTTTCAGGCTTGTTTCAGGTGTGTTTCAGGCTTGTTCCAGATGTGTTTCAGGCTTGTTTCAGATGTGTTTCAGGCTTGTTTCAGATATTTTCAGATGTGTTTCAGACATTTTCAGACTTGTTTCAGGCTTGTTTCAGATGTGTTTCAGACATTTTAATGCTTGTTTTAGGTGTGTTTCAGATGTGTTTCAGATTTGTTTCAGATGTGTTTCAGACATTCTCAGACTTGTTTCAGACTTGTTTTTAGATGTGTTTCAGACATTTTCTGATGCCTTTCAGACTTGTTTCAGATGTGTTTCTGACATTTTAATGCTTGTCTCAGGTGTGTTTCAGATGTGTTTCAGGTGTGTTTCAGACATTTTCAGACTTGTTTCACACTTGTTTGAGGCAGGTTTGTGTTTGCTGAGTGTTGCTGGAAGGTTTTGAATTGAAGTTTGCAGCAGGCTCCATGACTGACTTGCTCAGCTATGAACACTGTGAGTAGTGTGAGATGCTTGCTGCTCACAGAGATCAGTGCTGCAGCTCAGTGCGCTCCTACTGCCAGCTTTTCATTTCCTTCTACTGAACCTACTGACAAACTGCTGCAGCAGTCCATCCAATTACAGGAGCTCAGAGAAGTTTCTGATGGTTATCCGCTGTGTGCGATACACACAACAGGCCCGTTCCTATTTGCTGCAGTGGTGCCAACAGTTGGGAGGCTGTCGGAACAGCCGTCCACTTACTCTTTTCTGCGTGTCTGAGAGTGAACAGACATCCGGAGCTCGTTTCATTTTTCTGAAATATGAAGCCGGAAGAGGGACTCTGGTTGCACTCGAGAAAGGGTCATTGTGCGGCGTGACCTGACATGTGATCTGAATCCCAGAATATCCGAGGATGGGTTGGGTTCATTGTCCTTTCTCCTGTCTGACACAGATGCGCAGGCTGCAGGCCGGAAACTGAGGACGTCTGCCTCAAACACCCCGACTCACATGCACCACGAGCTGCTGCTAGTGCCCCCTGCTGGCTACACCTGTTGTCAGCGCCTTATCAAGACCTGACCCAATGAAGACGTTTCTCTAAAGCGAGTACATTTAAACACAATCCGGACTTTTTCACTGGGAAAGTTTTAAAGGGACAGTATTAATGATGTTTTGAGAACGGGGACACATTTACAGAGTGAGCAGAAACACAGGGAATGAGGCTTTTCTCAGCTGCTGTGATTGGACTGTGAAGATGTTTCAGGATGTATGATATCCTGCTAGCTTCTGCTGGGGGTTGCAGTTTGTCCAGCAGGTGGCGCTATGATTTGTTCTCTCTAACATTTTGTGTCCTCTTTGTGTCTGTAGCATCAGCATACGCCAGCCTGCAGCAACACGGCTCCGAAGGCGTCCATGGGAAGCCGTACCCAGTTGCCGTCTACGTACCCCGGCCGGATTACCTGGAGGGGGACGAGGACGCAGACCTCATCAAACCCAAGAAGCTGGTGAATCCGGTCAAAGCTTCGAAGAGTCACCAGGAGCTTCACCGCGAGCTGCTGAGCAGTTACAAACGGTAACGCTCTGATTAGTTTTAATTTTCCAAAGAACAAAGAGGAAGAAGAAGGGGCGGGGTCAGACATTGTGACTGAAGCTCGCACCTTCAGCTTTATTCAGAGTGTTTAAATCCACTCATGTTCATGTCTGAAAGCTGAAAGTTTGAACTCTAGTCACACCGTCTGAACTATAAACCCCTCTGAACCCGCCTGTGTCTCGGGACGCAGTCAGAGATGTGTTTTTAGATTATTAGAGATGGATTTCATGGAAACATTTGTGGAAAAGATGTTTTTTAGTTGTGGGAGTTGGGGTTGATGGAGCCTCAGAATTAGATCATATTTCAGGGAAGTGAACGAGTTCCGGTCATGTGACACATCACATGCAGTCAACGACGCTCAGTGGACTCGTTTGTGTCAAAAGTTTGTGTGTTGCTTCCACTGTCAGCAGGACAGTGTTGTCACTTGTATTCAGAGCTTAATATCTTTGCCGAGTTCACAGAGAAGCTCCAGATGTTTGAGGGTGAACCGCTGCCGTGTTTCCACGGGTTTACCTGACACCCGCTGACCAATCAGCGTTCAGCGATGTAAACGGCGTTGCTGTGGCCGAGCTCGGGCCGTGAGGGGTTTGTGAAGTAGGCGCTGCTAAGCAACAGCCTCCTGCCGCCCAGGCCTCTGACTGCCGAGGACGCTGGGAAAGTTCTCACCTCATTCAGGAGGAGCAGCGAGGCACAAAAAACTTTATTTAAGCTCCAGGCCTGAAACACAAAGAGGTTAAAGGCTCCTGGAAAAGAGGAGGCGAGCGGCGTGAATGATTCATGAGGAGAGCAGAATGCTGCACACACACAAACAATCTGTGTGTGCGTGTGTGTGTCTGTGTACGCACAGAGGGGGGGTCAGTGTGGAGACGAAGCCCGAGCTGCAGCGGGTGCTGGAGTCCAGGAGGAGAGATCAGCTGATCAGACAGAGGAAGGAGGAGGATGAGGCTCGCAGGAAGGTTTCTCCTCTGGAGGCCGAACTGCTGAAGAGACACAAGAAGCTGGAGGAGGTAACACACACACACACACACAGTCTCACAAACACACACACACAGACACACACACACAGTCACACACACACACACACACACACAGACTCACACACACACACGGACAGAATCACACACACAGACTCACACACACAGACTCACACACACAGACTCACACACACACACAGACAGACTCACACACACAGTCTAATGCATTCTACTATACTTGTGAGAACCAGCAGTGATCAGAGCTGATCATTCATTGTGTACCTGCAGTCGTACCGGTGCGCTCACCTGAAGCACGTAAACCTGTGGCAGCAGTGGCACAATGAGGAGCGCGTCACTGCTCAGTTGGCAGGTTTTCTTTATGCTGCGTGTGCTGTCCGTGACCTTTGACCCTGGTCCTGCTGATCTGAGAGGGGTTAATCCAGATGTTTCTGTGTATTTGTCTCCTCAGCTGGAGAGACAGCAGGAGCAGGAAGACCTGAGAGCCCCCGAGTTCGTTAAAGTCAAGGAAAACCTGAGGAGGACGTCCATTCAGGGCAAAGAGGAGAAGGAGGTTTAGAGGCAGTGGGGGCGGAGACGGCAAGCGTCCGAGGACACAGGTGCCGGCAGCTGGACGGGATGGCTGTGATGTCTCTCGGCAGCTTGGGTCGGTGGGTCTGAATCAGGACGCTACAGAGCAACACGAGCAAACGACAACCGCCTCCATGAGCAGATACCTACAACTAAAGCAAGGAAACAGCAGGAGGCGCTGCTGCACAGATACGAAAGGACTCGTGAACCTGAACCTGTGCTCGTTTGAGTCCGAGTGTGTTGATTTGCTCTCCTGCATTGAACTTGTGCCTAATCTCACCTGTGAGACTCTCACAGATCAGATACTTTGATCACTTTGTCCTTCCCCTCTCATCTTCAACATGCTAATCACATAGATTGATAAAACACTGACATGACTACAAACCTCAGTGGCAGATTTTACAGTTTTATTAGAGATTTATTAGAGATTTTAAGCTCTAACTCTGAGAACTGTGTGTGATTCGAACCTGCGAGCTCCTCTCGGGGAAGCCTCACTTCCTGCGCTCACGGGACTCTGATGGGATAATCTTTGTGCACTTTAGACATTTACTGTGGAGACGGGGATTCAAATTTTACTGTTTGTATTTGTGTGTCTTTTATCGTGTTCAGCCTGACGTTTCTCGTGTGTCTGTTGATCAATAAAGGACTAACCCTGCTGTCTGGTTTCTTCTGCAGATTTCATTTAAAGTGTGAAACTGTGCTGCTGACACCACCTCCTCTCATGCTTCTCAGCAACAGGTGATACTGCAAACATGAGTATCACCTGTTGCCCCCTGCTGGATGATCCACAGCTGCTAGAGGAAACCTGACCTTCAACATCTGGATCACATTAAGAATAGGGTCTGCAGTCCTTCATTTCTCAGTCACTTTGCAGTCAGAGCTTCTCTGAGCTTCAGTGCTTCTTTTGTTACCTCCTTCATTAATAGGGAGGAGACGATGGAGGTCATGTTTGCCTGCAGTGCTGGTCTCCTGCACACCTTCATTGACCTGCACTGGCTGCCTCAACGCAGGAATTTAGTGGCTTTTTATCAATAAGAACAGATTTATTAAGATGAAATGTAATTATTAGCTTCAAGTGAAAGAAAAGGGGAAAACAAAGTGTCTAAAAATGAATTATATGAGAGGCAAAAACCATCAGAAAAGAAAGAATCGATCAGTCAGTACATGATTAACATTTACATGTTAGTAATGATGAATATAAAACTGAAACCACAGAGGAGGAGCCGAGGAAACGTTTTCTTCCTCGCTGAGGATGTGCCGTTTGGGTGGAGCGGAGTTGTGTTTATCCAGCAGGTGGCGCTGTGTTCCTGCTCAGCCTGTGAGTGGAAGAAGTTTCAGTTCGACTAACTTGTATGACTCGTTTGTTTTTGATGTTTAAAACAAAGAATCATGTAAAGCTTTCAGTTGAATTGTATTTTAAATGTCAGTTTGGAGGCCTGACACCCCTCTGGGTGCCTTTGTGGACACTTATTTTGAAGCATTTTAAACAGGAAGTAAGGTGCAGTGTTCTCCAGTTACATCTGTTCTTTGTACAGGTGTGTAAATCTTACTTTAGGCTGAGGCTAATTATTGGAGAAAGGAAAAGTTCTGAGCCCAGGGGTCTGTAAGTCGGCAGTCTGGCCATGGTTCATGCCTCACTCTGCAGGGGTCACAGGTCTGATCTGATGAACATCATCTGCTTTCTTTCCATTTCCTCACTTGTTCTTAACTCCAGCACAGACATACCTGGACTGTTTGGAAGTGTTTTCGCTCCTGGGGCTAACAGTTTAACAAAGCACCTGGCTGCATGTGTGAGTGCAGGTAATGATGGCAAAGATTCCCATGCTCACCTTTCAGAAGAAGCTGGTTCTCGTGTCGTCAGATGGACGTGCATAGAGCGTGAGAAATCTTCACGCCTGTTACGAATGCTGCTCTCACTGAACCACGCGCTTTAAAGATGGATGGAGCTACTGTGACGTCACCTGCTGGTTTCTGAAAGATCACATCCAGATGTTTAGAATAGAATAGAATAGAATTCAACTTTATTGTCATTGCACATGTCACAGGTACAGGGCAACGAAATGCAGTTTGCATCCATCCAGAAAGTGCTTTAGTCGTGATATAGATATATTACAATATATATTAGCAATAATAGAGATGTGTAAGTATATTACAGAAATGGGTCTATTATGTATGTTATAATGTACACAGTGTGAAGTATGTTATGAATATTCTATAACTATAAGTATGTACAGGCTGTAGTGAGTACAAGCTATGTACAGGCTATGAACAGGCTATAAATATGAAATAAAAACTATACAGAAATCTGAGATATACAGTTATACAGAATGTGAACTATGTAAGTTATAAACAGTTGTGGGATTAAAAATTATCGTATGTACAGAATGATTATCTACACAGAACTATACAGTAGTGGTAAAGTGCTAGTGGTTGTGGGTGTGTGTATGTTCAGTCCATGAGTCTAACGTGGGTCAGATGTCAGGAGGCAGAGTTCAGAAGTCTGACAGCTGTGGGGAAGAAGCTGTTCCGGTACCTGGTGGTCTTAGTCCGGAGGCTCCTGTAGCGCCTCCCAGAGGGCAGGAGGGTGAAGAGTCCATGTGATGGGTGACTGGGGTCTCTGATGATTTTCCCAGCCCTTTTCAGACACCGCTTCCTGTAGATGTCCTTTATGGCAGGAAGTGGTGCTCCGGCGATGCGCTGGGCAGTTTTCACAACCCTCTGCAACGCCTTCCGGTCCGAGGCAGAGCAGTTCCCGTACCAGACTGTTATACAGTTGGTCAGGATGCTCTCGATGGTGCAGCGATAGAAGTTCACCAGGATGTCTGAGGACAGGTGGTTCTTCCTCAGAGTCCTCAAGAAGAAGAGGCGCTGGTGAGCCTTCTTGACCAGCTTGGAGCAGTTGGTCGTCCAGATGAGATCCTCGGAGATGTGGACTCCCAGGAACTTGAAGCTGCTCACACGCTCCACAGCCGTCCCCTTAATGTGGATGGGTGGATGTGGGTCAGCATTCCTCCTGTAGTCCACGATGAGCTCCTTAGTCTTCTCGGTGTTAAGCAGCAGGTTGTTTGTGTCGCACCACTCAGCCAGACGATCCACCTCCTCCCTGTAGGCGGTCTCATCGTTGTCACTGATGAGGCCAATCACCGTGGTGTCATCTGCAAACTTAATGATGGTGTTGGAACCATCAGCAGGTCTGCAGTCGTGGGTGAAGAGGGAGTAGAGGAAAGGGCTCATCACACAGCCCTGTGGTACACCGGTGTTCATTGTGATTGTTGATGAGCAGCGGTTATCCAGTCGGACATGCTGGGGGCGGTTGGTCAGGAAGTCCAGTAGCCATTTGCAGATGAGGGAACTCATGCCCAGGTCTGTCAGTTTCCTGATGAGTTGTGAGAGGTGGATTGTATTGAACGCTGAACTGAAGTCTATAAACAGCATTCTGGCGTAGGTGTTGTTGTTGTCCAGGTGTGAGAGGACAGAGTGCAGTGCGATGGAGACTGCATCCTCTGTTTTTCATCATCTCCAACTTGGACGAGCGAGGGATGGAGCTAACTGTGAAAAACTTTTTTTTAAGAGATGTATTTAATCAGGAAGTCCCGTGAGATGAACTACACGCTGATTCCAACTCGCTAAGTTTGAAACAAGGCTGTGCGGACTCCATATTTCTGTTCCTGCTGGTTGCTGAGCGCAAAACTTTCTTTCAAGCATTACTGAATTCAGATTTTACCAGCTGGCAGATGATCCCTGCTTTTTTTTTTTAAAGCAGAAAGATGAAAACCCCGAAGCAGTGAAGTTTTCTCTGTGGTTTAAAACGTGTCCTTTTCACACTGAAAGGCTGTTTTTGCCTCGTGTACTTCACACAGAGGTTAAAATACCGTCTCATATTTGGAGTTTACTCCATTGAATGCTACTCCAACAGAGGTCGATTATCTTGTTAATAATTTTACCTCCTCACTACGTACGACTCTGGATACTGTAGCTCCTGTGAAAACTAAGGCCTCAAATCCAAAGTCCCTGACTCCGTGGTATAATTCTCAAACACGTAGCCTAAAGCAGATAACTCGTAAGCTGGAGAGGAAATGGCGTGTCACAAATTTAGAGGATCATCATTTAGCCTGGAGAAATAGTTTGCTGCTTTATAAGAAAGCCCTCCGCAAAGCCAGAACATCTTACTATTCGTCACTGATTGAAGAAAATAAGAACAACCCCAGGTTTCTCTTCAGCACTGTAGCCAGGCTGACAAACAGTCAGAGCTCTACTGAGCCAACCACCCCTTTAACGTTAACTAGTAATGACTTCATGAACTTCTTCACAAATAAAATTTTTATCATTAGAGAAAAAATTACCAATAATCATCCCACAGATGTAATATTATCTACAGCTACTTTTAGTACCATCGATGTTAAGTTAGACTCTTTTTCTCCAATTGATCTTTCTGAGTTAACTTCAATAATTAATTCCTCCAAACCATCAACGTGTCTTTTAGACCCCATTCCTACAAAACTGCTCAAAGAAGTCCTGCCATTAATTAATGCTTCAATCTTAAATATGATCAACCTATCTCTAATAATCGGCTATGTACCACAGGCCTTCAAGGTGGCTGTAGTTAAACCTTTACTTAAAAAGCATCTCTAGACCCAGCTGTCTTAGCTAATTATAGGCCAATCTCCAACCTTCCTTTCATATCAAACATCCTTGAAAGAGTAGTTGTCAAACAGCTAACAGATCATCTGCAGAGGAATGGCTTATTTGAAGAGTTTCAGTCAGGTTTCAGAGCTCATCACAGCACAGAAACAGCTTTAGTGGACGAAGTTTCACTTTGAGTCCAAATCCACTAAATCCCAAAAAATAATACTGACCTGAAACATGTGATACATGATAAAATTGTTACATTTAAAGAGATTTAACTCCTCTGGGCACCTTTGTGGGCAGTTATTTGATTTACAAACATGGAGATGTTTCTCCTGAATGTGCTTGCTCTGATTTCACAGAGTGTCTGAGGATGTCTCAGTGATTTGTAGGACATTTGTTTAATTCAAATGTTCATCTGAGGCAGGCTGACGTTTTGTCCTGTCCCCTCCTTTAACCTTCTTTCTGTGTTTCTGTGCGTTAAAGCATTTTTAGTGAATGAAATGTATTTCACTTTTTAATGTGTTTACAGGCAGTTTGTTTTTAAAGTGGATTATTTAACGTTTTTGATATTTTTGTGTTAAGAAAAAAACTTTTTTCTTTGTTAAATTATTTTATGTGATTATCACTGATGGGACTTCAGACTTTTGGTTCATGTAAATAAATGAATGTAATTTATTAGCTTGTGGTGGGCAGACTGACTCAAACATGGGTAGTGTCTGTACCAACGTGGCATTGGTATTACATTTCATTCAGCACTCCAAAAACCCAGTTTCAAAGTTAAAGCTTAAAGGTGTGTTTTATTGTGTTAATTTTATTATTAATGTATTAATTAATTTTATTGTGTATTGTTGTGGAAAGTAAAAATCACAGTGATGTATTGATCATAAAAATGTCTGATAACGATTCATCTCATCAATCGTGACACAGTCCTCTTCCCAACATCAGCTGCTTTTACAGGTATCGCTGTTGTTATGATACCAACTGAGGGTTTGAGGTAACACTGAGGTGACACTTGGGTGTAAGGGAAACGACAGAAACAGAGTCGATTAGGTGCTTGTGGAAAAAAGAGCATATCTGCATGAAGCTGACGGAGGCAATGAACCAATCACGTCTGTCAAATCATCAATTTCACTTCTTCGCTTGTTTGTGCACCTGCACAGCTTCCTTACTTATTTCATTTTAAATATGCACATCATAACAGCCTCAGCGGTTGCTGCAACTGTGTTCCATGCAGTTCTGGTTCCCTGCAAACAGGGCTGAAACCCTGACCCCCAGGTCAAAGGGCAAACACACAGCTGAACTCTGAACGTCACCCTGCTGGAATAAAAACTACTTCCTGTTGAGTTGTTCCTGCATGAGCTCAACATTATGATCAATAGTAACTGATCAAAGTGTGTTTGAGTATAATCAGTGTTCATTAGTAATGTCCTTTGTTGTGTTACAGGCTTTAGGATCCGTGTTCAGGTCAGCTGGGATCAGTGATGATGGAGGAATTTTACTGCACTCAAGAATTCCTAAAAGGGAAAGACGCTCCACTGGATCACCACAGGAAAATATAACAAACTGAGATTTGCTGTTTTTATCTAATATTGGACAGATTTATT
>JAQSNX010007952.1:0-15467 GCA_029532605.1 Oreochromis grahami
GGCTCCATTAGCAAATACAATTTCAGCTGTTACAGACGACTGAAACCTTATCAGAAGGAATCACACATTGTGGGCAAACTGAGAAATACACACACAGACACACACACACACATATACAGCACTACCCAGGGCAGGTGAGTATTCTACTTCACAAAATGTACAAAGACATGGACACACACACACACACACACAGGTAGTATTCAACGGTATTGTTTTTCTCTTAAACAACTTGATCTAGTGCCAGATCTTAAAAGCTGCCTATTGAACACAACAGAAAAAGGACAAGAATGCGTTATATGAAGATTCTGATTATTTCCCCTATATATGAAGTGCTTTTGTGATTGTAAAGCAGAAATAAGGGGAAAAGGAGTTGAGAGAGAGCAAAACTTAGAGAAATGTGAATATGAAAGGGTAAAAATACATGAGAGGAAATTGGAAAAGATAGGAAGAGGGGCCGATAAAGAGGGAGAGATTATGTACCGTTGGCGGATCCTGTTTCTCTACCCTCTGTTGGGTGAAATGTGTTGTGTTAGCTAAAATTCATCCCTGGCTAAGCAGAAAAGTATTTGTCTCAGTTGCTGGCAGAGGATTTGTGGTGTGGTGTGGCAGAGGCTTAAAGAAACAACTGCTATCATCATCGTGTATTTACGGTTCACTCTTAAATATTGGCTGCAAAAATCCAAAAATAAAAAACCTGTAATTGATTTTTGACAAAAATGTCCCTTTTATGCTTTTGGATAATACATATATAACAGTTCCAACTATTTGTGCACTTGAAGTAGTCAGGATGGCTTTTGGTGTGTTAACAACCATCCCATAGCAGCAAGCGACATTTTCAGTAATTGTAACTGCACTGAGTCAGCAAATACTGACCACAATCGTGCTGTTCAGTCTCCATTAACTGAGAATTTGTCCATCTAAATTCGCACAAGCCCCACTAAGCAGTATTGCCTATTTACACATCTAGAAGGTGTGGCACAATAATAGAATTCATGTTTCAGGCCACAGCATGATTTTATGTCTAACAGTGTCATAATCATCGAAGAACTAAGGCCGTTCCCTTCACAGTCAAACTGTGGCTCTCATTTAATATATTAGTAGTCATTAGCAGTGATCCATTGCTAATGACGACACTGGTTGATGAGCACTGAGAAAATCAGTCTTCATAGGTTTTATTTTATGCTAAAGCAAAATTAACCCACTGCAGCAAAACTGGATGCCAGTGGTGTCAGCTCTGAATTCGCTGATGATTCAGGGATAAGGAAAACCAGTGCTAATAAGGAAAACCAGTGCTAATATCAGTGCCAACAGAGATTAAAAAGCACTTTACTGATTAGTGTACATTAAATGTGAGGGTACTGAGCATTGACCACATCACCAGTTTTCTAAGAGAGTTTCCTTGGTTGTGCGTTTGGGATTATTGTCTTGCTGACAACGCCCATCTTTGTTTCATTTTCATCACCCTGTAGAGGTCAGCAGATCTTTATCAAGAATGTTTTGATACTTTTTTCTATTCATCCTTCCTTCAATTATTTGAAGCCTACCAGTGTAGTATGCTGAAAAACAGCCCCGCATCATGATGTTCCCATCTCCAAACTACACTGTTGGTATGGTGTTTTGGAGGTGATATGCTATGATGTGCCTTTTGACCCCCAAACATGGTGCCTATGGCACGTCTTTCCACTTTCGGGTTATGGCGCCAGCAGTGCTCACTGGAACCTTCAGTAGTGTAAAAATTCTTCTGTAACCAAATCCATCACAATGTTTTTGTCTTAAGAGAGTTCATTGATTTTACCCATCATCAGATGTTGTGTACAAGTATTAGGCCCACATTCAGAAAAAACATTATTATTAATTTTGAGGAAAAAACAAAAAACTATTTTAAGAAAAAAGTCAAGATTGTAATTCAAGAAAAAAGTTGAGTGAACGTGAAATCGTACTTCAGAATTGGTTTTAGTAACAAAGAAAGATATGATTTCTCTTTTAGTACATGTGGTGATAAGTATGAGGACATTGAAAGAATGGTGCAGAAAGCTGCATCTTGTCAGACGGAAAAACAACTTGGAAGAGTGGATTTGTACAAAATGACATGGCTGGTAATGGACAGATTCAAGGTTTTCAATGTTTACAGCCTCATAAAGAGGATGTATCACTACATTGCTGATCGATTTATTTCATTAAGTCATGTACACAAGGCTTGTTATAGAGGGTATCTTGAAACAACCACTAGCATCTGCACATTTCAACATATCTCTCTAAATAGATTTACGACTTTATTCTTGAAATTTCAATTTTATTCTCAAATTGATCAATAATAAAAAAATGTTTCTTAAAGTGGTCCTAATACTCCTTCATGACACTTTCATATATATATATATATATATATATATATATATATATATATATATATATATATATATATATATAGGTAACGGTGGTCCACGTGGTAATCGGAGCACTAGGTGCGGTGACTCCCAAGCTAGGCGAGTGGCTCCAGCAGATCCCGGGAACAACATCGGAGATCTCTGTCCAGAAGAGCGCAGTCCTGGGAACAGCTAAGATACTGCGCAGGACCCTCAAGCTCCCAGGCCTCTGGTAGAGGACCCGAGCTTGAAGGATAAACCGCCCGCAGGGGCGTGCTGGGTGTTTTTTTTATATATGTCAAACTACGTCCCGACCCTCACCTATGGCCACGAGCTGTGGGTAGTGACCGAAAGAACGAGATCGCGGATACAAGCGGCAGAAATGAGCTTCCTCCGAAGGGTGGCTGGCCTCTCCCTTAGAGATAGGGTGAGAAGTTCGGCCATCCGGGAGGGGCTCAGAGTAGAGCCGCTGCTCCTCCACATCGAAAGGAGCCAGTTGAGGTGGTTCGGGCATCTGACAAGGATGCCTCCTGGGCGCCTCCTGGGTGAGGTGTTCCGGGCATGTCCCACCGGGAGGAGGCCCGGGGCAGACCCAGGACGCGCTGGAGAGATTATATCTCTCGGCTGGCCTGGGAACGCCTTGGTATCCCCCCGGATGAGCTGGAGGAGGTGGCTGGGGAGAGGGAGGTCTGGGCTTCTCTGCTTAGGCTGCTGCCCCGCGACCCAACCTTGGATAAAGCGGATGAGGATGGATATATATATATATATATATATATATATATATATATATATATATATATATATATATATATATATATATATATATATATATATATATATATATATATATATATATATATATATATATATATTAGTGCTGTCAAAATTAATGCATTAACGCGAATTAATTCACTATCACGTTCAATGCGATTAAAATTTTTTAACTCAATTAACGCATCCGGAGTGCAGAATGACTCAAAATCCTTGAAATGTTTCTGTCAACGCATTTCGGGCAGCTGAACCAATCAACTCAATATGGAAGATGATAAACGCACATTGGCCCTCTCAATGGGAAATTTGAGTACTAAAAAAATAAAAAGACAGAACAGTTGACCGACATAAAAAACAAATATTATACAATATTACGACATATTATGCACATTGTGCAAGAAGGAATTTTGTTTTCACCAAAGCACATACCAGCTTAAAAATAAACGTTTACAGAGTTTTTTTGTAAACATGATTGTTCAAGATGTTCAGTAAACATGTTAAGTGCGTATATTTTACCTTTTTTGCTCATGCAAAATGAAATGCTATTAATATAGAAAAAAAGAATGATATTTAATTGTGATTAATCAAAATTAAGATTAAACATTTTAATTGTTTGAGAGCACTGATATATATTAAATATTAGTGTATACTTACCTATTAGTATATAGGTTTTTTTTTAAAAAATTGAAGAAATACAGGCGAGAGAGTTGAAATATATTCAAATTCTCTTTAAATTTAAGCATACATTCTTTGTGTTTACTCTGCATTTACTTAATTATACTGCATAAATGTCAGTTACAAGCTTTAACGTAAAGTTGAAAAAATGTAATTGCAAACAGGCTATTGATCAAGTAATTGCAATTAATCGCGACTAATTACAGAAAATTGTGAGATTAATTAGTTAAATTTTTTAATCTATTGACAGCACTAATATATATATATATATATATATATATATATATATATATATATATATATGTATATATATATATATATATATATATATATATATATATATATATATATATATATATATATATATATATATATATATATATATATATATATATATATATATATATATATATATATATATATATATATACATATATACATATGTGATCATTTTTGCCTGAACCAGCTGATGTTAATTTGCAAGTAGCAGGATTGCTTTCTAATTACTGATCGATTTCAGCTGGTATCATGACTTTCCATTTCTTTTTGCACCTCCCTTTCTTCATGTATTCAATACTTTTTCCCTTTGTCATATGTCATTATTACACATGACTTGAAGGTGATAACAAATTTAGAAATATATTTACTTAGAAAGCATGGTGACATGGTCAATACTTATTTTACTATATACATGCACATAAATCCATTTTTCCCTTCTCATCCTTTCTGATTGTTTCAGTAATTTTGCATTTTGCTGAAGTTAGTGTTACTGCTGGTAGCATGAGGCAATACCTGGATCCTACAAAAGTTCCACAGGTAGTCCAACCCTTCCATGATGGCACATCAATACATGACATTGTCAGAAAGTTTGTTGTTTTTTCAGCACAGTCTCAAGAGCATTGGGGAGATTCTAGGAGACGGGTTACTCAAGGAGAGCTGAACAGGGCTGTAGAAGGTCCTTAACCCATCAGCAGGACCGGTATCTTCTCCTTTGTGCCAAGAGGAACAGGATGAGCACTGCGAGAGCCCTACAAAATTCAGCAAGCCACTGGTGTGAATAAAACAGACTTCATGAGGGTGGCCTGAGGGCTCAACGTTCTCTAATGGGCCCCATGCTCACTGCCTGGAAATGTGGAGCCCGACTGGCATTTGCCATAGAATACCAGAATTGGCAGGTTCACTACTGGCAGCTTCTGCTTTTCACAGATGAGAGCAGGCTCAATCTGAACACATGTGACCAGAGAAGCCATGGATAATGTTATGCTGCCTGTAACACTGTTCAGCATGACCCATTTGTTGGTGGGTCAGTGATGGTCTGGTAAGTAATACCCATGGCTGTGTGCACAGATCTCTAAAGGGTATAGGTTTCAGCCTGACCTGAATCCAGTAGCGCACATCTGGAAGATGTTTCAGGCCATTCAATGCTACCAAGTTGGACCTCAGACTGTCAAGGAGCTTAGTGATTCCAATCTGTTGTCTCATACAAACACATGAGGGCCATGCAAACTACTAAATACCATTTTGAGCTGTTGCAATGACAATGGCGATCGTGGCTCAAGAGTTGGGCGTTTGCCTTGTAATCGGAAGGTTGCCGGTTCGAGCCCCAGCTCGGACAGTCTCGGTCGTTGTGTCCTTGGGCAAGACACTTCACCCGTTGCCTACTGGTGGTGGTCAGAGGGCCCGGTGGCGCCAGTGTTCGGCAGCCTCGCCTCTGTCAGTGCGCCCCAGGGTGGCTGTGGCTACAACGTAGCTTGCCATCACCAGTGTGTGAATGGGTGGATGTCTGGATATGTAAAGCGCTTTGGGGTCCTTAGGGACTAGTAAAGCGCTATATAAATACAGGCCATTTGCCATTTTGGCAAAATAGACTATGCTGCTGAATAATTTTTTCACTTTTTTTTGTCTTTGAATTCAGGCCTCTGCAAGCTGATAATTTTTATTTCTATCAAATGACATCCTTTCATTCCCATCACTCAGTCCATATCTTTATAGATATCCAGCAGATTTTTTTTTCATTGAGATTTGATGTGTTTTCAAAGTGTCCCTGTGTACCCTTTTTTAATGTAGACTCATTTAATTTAACAGTGTTGTTTTGGTTTATTTGGTGGCTATTTTTGTTCACTTATTAGATGGCTAGATGTCATCATTTATTCAATTTTCAGTGAGCTATCACAAAGCCAAAAGAACATTACATTCACGGGCAGATGGAAGAAGGGAAATTTCATTAGCCTAAAAAAGTCACAAAGGAAAAGCATGAAAAAGAGGAACTGCCTTTTCTCCTTGGTTTGTTCTTGAAACTTCCTCCTCCACCAGCATCCTATCTCCAAATTAACTTTTCCTGAGGCGTTGTACATATGGTGTAATGGAGTGCTTCTGGTGGATTTGTATAGCTTATCTGTGCAGGATATACTCTGTTACAAAATGATTTGAGTCACAATGTCCCCACAGTGATGAAACACAGAAAGTCAGTTACTTTTCACTGTTGATTGTGTGCGTGCTTTCTTTGTTATTATTAATTGTGTTTGACAGCTTATATTTTACTAATTCACTCTCTAAGTGGAGACATCTGTTTTTCATTTAAACCTCACCGCCATAGGGAACCCCTCTGAAGATACATGCACATCTGCTTACATATACAAACACATACACTCATAAACTCACAAACATAAGCACATGAACAAGGAACCCATATGTTTTCTGACTTTAAATTCTGTGACGTTTTCTGTCCCAAGCATGAGATTTGAAATTATCCATGTACAAAATACCAGAATAGTTTTCCTAGTGCAGAAAATGTATTGCTCAAAATAATTAACCCTTTGTACCCCACAAGGGTTGGCCCTAGCCCTTGTGGGGTAACTGTCAATATTGACAGTTATCAAGAAATCAGGAATTAAAAAAGGACGTGGGTGTGTAAGTGATTAGTCCTCTGTCAGAATATGTTAAAATCTTGACTCACAGAAAAAAAAAAATCTCGTTAAGCAAAAAGCACAATGCTTAAACTAATGAAAATGTACCTTTTTCAGCCATGATAGTGTCTCACTCCAGCAGTACAACCTTGTTATTCATTTCATCAGAATCAGCTACTCAAAAAAAAAATGTTGCTTTATTTCTACGTTTGTTATGTAATTGCATTTTAATAGTGTCTGAGCAGTATAATGTCGTAGTCTGCAAAATTGTCAACTTTGTTGTTTAATATCTCAGTGATGCATTAGAGGGCTAGTTAGCTTGGCTTAAACCAGGTAGCATGAAACGATGCACAAAAAACATAAAGACAAACATAAAAAGCATTTTTGAAAAAACATGGTAACGCAAAATGATATTGGGGATTTGTATAGTTTTTATCAGTATACTCTTTAATTCCCTAATTCTGGAATGTACCTTTGCCACTAATAGTAGGATGGGGAGTTTTTCCAAATGTTGACGAGGTTGCATTACAATCCAATCATTTAGGCCAACAATAAAACAGTTTCTGCTCTAAGTTGCTGATGCTGGTGTTCTGGCCTGTTCCTAGATAATTAGGAGCTAATCATCAGCTCAACCGGGTCAGTACACGGGCAAATTAAAATTAGGAATACCTCCATGGCTACAGCGTGTTATCTGCGATAATGGAGGTGTGAATGCTGAGAATACAAAAAGCCCCACCTAACTTAACCACTGAGGGACACACACGCACCTCCTCACCGGAATACAAAATATCCCATATTCTTTATATAAAGAAAGGAAGTTGGTTTCCTCTGCCCCCTGAGAGTAGCCAAGAAAATGGGAACAATGCCACCAGATACATCCAGGTAATATTTGTGTGTGCTGACAAGAAAGATATCAGCTTTGACACCTGGATTTTGTTGGTATCTTCATTAGGCTCTATATTACATTAGACCCACAGTGTGGTACTTCTGGTGTCCTGGTATTTTGCATACTGGTCCATTTGTATGGTTTATTAACAAAGTGGAATGCAGTTTGTTTCATTGGTGCTTTTCCTGCTGTGACAAATGGTAAATGGTCTGTATTTATATAGCGCTTTTACTAGTCCCTAAGGACCCCAAAGCACTTTACATATCCAGACATCCACCCATTCACACACTGGTGATGGCAAGCTACGTTGTAGCCACAGCCACCCTGGGGCGCACTGACAGAGGCGAGGCTGCCGAACACTGGCGCCACCGGGCCCTCTGACCACCAGTAGGCAACGGGTGAAGTGTCTTGCCCAAGGACACAACGACCGAGACTGTCCAAGCTGGGGCTCGAACCGGCAACCTTCCGATTACAAGGCGAACTCCCAACTCTTGAGCCACGATCGCCCACAAGGCAGGGCAGGGCAGACAAGGCAGAATATCTGAGAAGGATCTATTTCAGATGCATTTCAGAGAGTCACTGAATGAGTTTTGAAAACAGTCATTGCAAGGGCATAGCGTTTGCTTGCCAAAGTAAGTTTCAAGCATGTGGATGTCGTTGAATTCAGTTGAAGATTGCAGCTGCACAGATGGCCAGAGGTTTAACTAAAACACCTTTAGATGACCTGGATAAACAACTTCTCAGAAATGCATTCACTGTGTGGTTTCATCGGTAATTAACTAAACATTCACAAGTGTATTTTTAATTTCTTTTAAAATGCAGCAACATCACAGTTAAATTACAGGCTTGGTGAATAGTTAACTTATCTCATGTAAGGAAAACAAAACCCCTTTTTTTTCTCTTTGGAAGTTATGCTTTCAAAGCGCATCTTACTTAAGGTTAAATAGCAAAGCAGAGTAAAACCCAAGGGCAAGTGAAAAGAACATGAATACTTGACGTATCTATCAGTTAATGGTACAGCAGGGGGAAGAAAAGTCCATTATTTGATCCAGACAAACACAAAATATTTTGTCTTTGCTATTTGATTTTTAATAATGTTCGATCAAACTGTTACTGATTTCAGCATTTTTGTGTGGTTACAAATGTCCTGTGAGATACAATTTTCCATATATGAGTGTGCAAAAACAGGGACCATATTATCTCAGTGTCAGAGTTTTGGGCTGAACACTTTTTGCTGTTAAATCAAGCAGCTGAGTAAGCAGTTCCAGTTTTCTCAAGCCTCGATTCAGGGTTTCCCTCTCTCTCTCTTTTCCCTCTACATAATCTCCATGCAGCATCTCTTTTACCATCCCCACACACCTCTGTTTCTTGTGCACCTCATCCTACACTCTTCTCTCTAATATTTAAATTCACTCTCTTGTTCCAGGTCTACAGCTCTCCTTGTTTTCTTCCTCTCTTCTGCTGGTACAGACAGCAAATGAATACCGCCTCAGTTGATTTAAGTTTTCAGTACTCTCAGAGAAGAAGGGGAAACATTTTGATTTAATGATAACTGAAGCTTGCTGTACATGAGCCCGACCGAGCCTTCATTATTACAACTGATAAAAACACATGGGAAGTAGAGACAATACCATTGAACTAAAGCTATACAAAATACAAATCTGATTATGAAGTTTTTACTTATTACCCGAATATGATGGTTATGTAGGTAAAAAATCTGTGTTCTGCAAAATGGGATTAAAAGTAATACTAATATTAAATTTTCTTTGATGATCTGAAACATTTAAGTGTGACCAATGGGCACAAAATAAAAAATTAGGAAGGTGGCAAATATTTTTTCTAAACTCTTTTCATTTTGGTCAAAAATATTTCTAAATATAGTTATAGTTATAGTTTAATTATTTATATAGCACATTTAATTACAACAGGAGCGTTGACCAAAGTGCTGTACAAGAATACAACATACATAATAAAACAACTTAGAGTATTAAAAGCAAACACCAAATATGAATTAACAAATAACTCTCATGCTGTATTAAAGGCCAGTAAATAAAAATGCGTTTTAAGATAAGATTTAAAAAGATTGACAGTATGAGCCTGTAAAATGTAATTCTAGATGTTTGTTATTTCAACATATTATTCTATATCAGTTTGATGATAGATGACTGAAGTTGTTGTTATAACATAGAATTACAAGTTAAAAACGTCCCAATTACACCAAAAAAAGCTAACTTGAAAACTCATGTCCAGCTAAATCAGCAACTTATGTGAACTTGACAATGTGGGTAAGTTGAGCACAGCAGGATTCAAAACTGCCTCACGTGACTGCTACCGACATGACATGACAGCACCACAGTGGATTTTAAATGAAACGTGGCATCTATGAAACAATAGATGCCACATGATAACATGTGTACTTTTTCCTCACCAAATGTATTATTACAAGATCTTTGACACTGGATTTGGTCTGGGTTTCAGAGAAACTAACTGGCAAGCTAGCATTGATATTATTAGTGTCTTGTGTTTATTCACCAGGGTCTTTGACATTTCACTGCTGTACTGTTCACTTCAGCTTTATGTTTGATTTCTCACATTGTATATTGTAATGGCAGAGATATTAGGATATTTAAGGGGCTGCAGTGGCTGCTACAGCTGTGGGGGGCAATACTTTGGTGAAATGTCCTGGACCCTGGAAAAGAGACTGTGTAGACTGGGTAAGCAATTAAAGGTTACTGGCCCAGAGTCATTGGGCAGCCGGGTAAAGGTGGATGTTGATATTCAGTGCCAATTATGCAACCTGTTCAGCCATGTCTATATGCTCTTTTTTCATGCTGTTAATATAGGGGAAAAAATAAACTTTAATCAATAAACTGATTAAAGAAGCATTGTCTATGGAGCCATAATCTGATCCTGTAGTGTAGCTGCAGTTTGCACATTTCATGTATTCTCAGCCAGATTTGGTTTAGAGCACAGCAAATATTTAGCATAAGTAGATTTAAATTCACACACTGGTGATGGCAGCTACATTGTAGCCACAGCCGCCCTGGGGCGCACTGACAGAGGCGAGGCTGCCGGACACTGGCACCACTGGGCCCTCTGACCACCACCAGTAGGCAACAGGTGAAGTGTCTTGCCCAAGGACACAACGACTGAAACTGTCGGAGCCGGGGCTCGAACCGGCAACCTTCCAATTATAAGACGAACTGTCAACTCTTGAGCCACGATTCAGTCATCCACCCATGTGTGTGAATGACTGAATGTGTAAAGCGCTTTGGAGTCCTTAGGGGACTAGTAAAGCGCTATACAAATACAGGCCATTTACCATTTATATTGAAAATTTTGTTTGAATTCTGCAATTGAAGACATGCTCAGTTATTTCTGAACATGATCTTTGTTTAAAGCAAGAAATGGATTTGTAACATGGGGGTGCATATCTCATTCTGAAAAAACTTTAACAACTAATAAGTGTTACCCAAAGCCAATCACCATCATCCAAAGCATCAGTATGGCTCTTCTTTGGAAAGACATGAATTCTTAAGCACAAGGGATATTGTGTAATTGTAATTGTGTATTTTTTTTTTTTTTTTTTTTTGTCTTTGAACCCTTTTATAGCCGACAGGTATTGAAGACGATGAAAGTTGGCGTTGCGATGGTGAAAGAAGAAGACATCATCGATGTGTTGGTTGTCCTTGAGGCGGCAGTAATCCTGTCTAATCTGAGGGATGTCTCAAGTGCCATTTCCATGCTGATGGGCCTTCTTTTTGCCCTCAACATAGACCATCCAAAGGAACTTAAGGACATCTTCGAAGTCATTCAGAACATCCTAATGAACATTGGTGGAAGGCAGTGCATCTCACTAGTGCATGCTCTAAGAAACAGACTCTTGCAGAAAGCCATGCAGAACTGTAATTGTATGCTCCTTAGTGTTAAGGACAGTTTTTATTTTACTGTTTGTTTTTTTATTCTTGCAAGTTCTCATTCTCACTTTTGTATGTCACTAAATGACTACACTTTACATTCCAGATTAGACAATTACTCATTCTCACTTTTGTATGTCACTAAATGACTACACTTTACATTCCAGATTAGACAATTACTCATTTGTTCATGGTTTAAGAAACTTATGTGAACAACAATATAATGGTGGACTCTGCAGATGCTTATCTCATGCAAGTCAGTAGTTTTTCCTTTGTTTGTGGAGCAGACTCAAACTGATGTTTCTGAAATATTCATATTATCAAATGTTTCAGAAGCATGCACTCATTTTCAGAGATACTGGTTCTGTGGAATTTGTTGCAATTGTAAACGAAGACAAATACAAGAGTTTGATGTCTTAGTTGTTATAAACTGATCTTTACTGTCACTTATCAAAGGTTTTGTACTATTTTAATATTTCACGTTTTATGGTAACAGGTGTGACTGAGCACAATGAAGTTTAAAAATTTTGCAAATGTAAAGAATAACTTTTCTAAAATAGCAAGTGTCCCGTTGATACATTACATTAATGCAGACTTTATGTTGTTACTTCACAAGAATCACTACTGCTCCGAGAGTATTGGTCAGAATTTAATCTTCACCCAAACTGGGCTCAAGACCAAGTTCAAATTTATTGTTTCACAGGGAGCAGCCTTTGAGTTTTGATGGATTGTGAGCCTGATGAGCTACGTCACTGATTTTTCTGTTTCTCAGATGACTAAGATGGAACAATAAATGGTGAATGTTGGGTGCTCATGAGTAATTGTCTTGTCATGTTCTTAAAACAAACTTTCTGTATGAAATGATCAGATAGACTTTAATGGAATCTGTGGGGTTTTATTTTTTTTCTGTAAACAACAGAAAATTAATTTAAAGGAATGTAGATATTTAAACCTGAGATCTAAGATACACCTAACAGGTAGTTTTACTGAGATGGATGTTAGAAAGCTAAAAAAACAAAAACAAAACTTAAGATGTTTAATACACATTTTTCTTTACATCCAGTCAATCAACTCTGATAATTAAAGTGAAACTGATTTACAAGTTCACTCAGCTACCTTAAGGAGCTCAGTTAATTAATAAACTTAAATCAACTTAGCTAACAGATTATGTTAGTTAAGCTAAGCTAAGTTAAAAGAACTACTAAAGTATTTGAATTAACTAAAAAACCCAAGTCAACTGAACTAGGACAAGAGTTTAAACAATAGATTATTTTAATTTAGCTGAAAGGGTTTTCCCAAGTAAAGATGACAATTAAAGGAGTTGAACTGACTAACAAATCTCAGTCAACTAAACTAAGACGAAAGTTCAGACAACATGTGATTTTTCATTAAGATAACAATTGGTTGTGTTATAAGAACAAACTCTATTTCTTGACTTAACTTAAAATTTTAAGGCAGCCCTGTACCTGATATTTTTAAGTTGAAACAACAAGTTATATTTTACAGTGTAGGGGTAAATTATTCCACAGCTTAGGCGCTACGACTGCAAATGCTCGATCACCTCGATGAACCAGCCTCGACCTTGGTACAGCTAAAAGCAAAAAGATCACTTGATCTAAGAGATCTAAGGGGGGTATAAGTCTGCAAGAGGTCAGACAAATACCCAGGAGCCTGTCCATTCAGGGCTTTGTAAGTCAACAATAAAATTTTAAAATTCATTCTGAAGCGGACAGGGAGCCAATGAAGGGAAGCAAGTACCGGGGGAAATGTGTTCACATCTTTTAGTACGTGTCAGAAGACGAGCTGCAGCATTCTGGACCAACTGCAGCCTTGCCAGGCAGGTCTGGCTGACTCCAGCATATAAGGAGTTACAGTAGTCCAGCTGGGATATAATAAAAGCATGAATCGCCCGTTCAAAGTTTTTAAAAGATAAAAATGATCTCACCTTAGATAAAAGCCTCAGTTTGAAGAAAGACCGCTGTACGACTGAGCTAATTTGTTTTTCAAAGGTGAAATTGCTGTCAAATATAACCCCTAAATTTTTGCCATGCAATTTGACAGAAGGCTCAAGACTGTGCAGGTTAAAATTAGAAGTGTTGGGATTGCCGCTTGGTCCAAAAATTATCACTTCAGTTTTGTTCTCATTGAAGTTAAGGAAATTAGAGGCCATCCAGGATTTAACTTCACCGAGACACTGAAGTAAGGGTTCTAGTGAGGCAGGACTGTTTCCCTTCAATTGAAGATAGATCTGGGTATCATCGGCATATGAATGAAAACAAATGTTATATTTTCTAAAAATTAGACCTAAAGACAGCATATAAATGGAGAACAATATTGGCCCCAGTATAGATCCCTGGGGAACACCACAAGTAAGGGGAGTTGAGGAAGAGATAAAATCGCCAAAGCTCACAGAGAAGGTCCTGTCAGACAGGTATGACCTGAACCACTCTAATGGGGTGCCCTTTATGCCACAATGCTCCAACCGTGAGATTAAAATGCTGTGGTCAACAGTATCGAAGGCAGTGGTCAAATCTAAAAGCAGAAGCACAGCTGAGTCACCTGAGTCAGTGGCTAATAAAAGATCATTAAGAACTTTTAAAAGTGCAGTTTCTGTGCTATGGAGAGTTTTAAAACCAGACTGAAACCTCTCAAGAACATTGTGTCCATTTAGAAAAGATTGCAGATGAACAAACACAATCTTTTCCAAAATTTTCGACAATATTCAGGGCAGAATCAATAATTGAAAATAGAACCCGAGAATTATTGGAGCTATTCTCAATAACATTAGAAAGAAACCTTGACTTTTCCGCTCTAACAATGTCCTGATACCTGTACAGACTGTCTCTCAACATGAGAAAGGACACCTGCAGCCCATCTTTTTTCCACTTACGTTCAGCCTTCCTGCACTCTCGTCTGGCTGAACGAGTGGCCTTATTTATCCATGGGTCTGGTCGTGGTTTCGAGTTTATAGTTTTAAAAGTTCCCTCCGGGTACTCCGGCTTCCTCCCACCGTCCAAAGACATGCAGCTTGTGGGGATAGGTTAATTGGATAATCCAAATTGTCACTAGGTGTGAATGTGCGAGTGAATGTGAGTGTGAATGGTTGTCTGTCCTTGTGTGTTGGCCCTGCGACAGACTGGCGACCTGTCCAGGGTGTACCCTGCCTCTCACCCTATGACAGCTGGGATAGGCTCCAGCGCCCCCTGTGACCCTGAAAAGGATAAGCGGAAGCGAATGGATGGATGGATAGTTTTAAAAGGAGCGACCTCATCAAGGACAGCTTTGCATTCATCATAGAAATTAACTGCCATTTCCTCGGTACCAAAGCCAAGGGGAGATCTTAAAACTTTTTTAAAAGCAATAGAAAATTGTTCTGTTGTAGATGGGTTAAAAACACGACAACGACGTGTTGAAATTAGAGGTGTAAAATATAACTTTAAATATGCATAAACCCATTTAATAGATTGTAATGATATCTGATACGGCTCTTCAAGGTTTCTGCAAGTTTATTAATTGTCCAGCACCTCACCAGAACTACGAGTTTACAGATTTTGGTTAACAAAGTTTAACCGAAAGTTGCAAACATTTGTTAACGAATATGTGTTATAAGCTTTTAAACAAATAAAAACCGCCTGGAGGCTGAAGAATTATAAGAAAGGGAAAACAATGAAACAGAAATTACCCGTAGTCACAGCTACAGGATCTAAGAACTTTTATGCTGAAATAAAGAGTAGAACAATAATCCTAATGATTTTGTTGATATCGTACCTTTATCATCCTTTATGCATTTATGCATTATAGTGTTGAGGAGTTATATACTGAGAGAAAGTCTTACCTGTTTTGAATGATACTGAATGACCCTGGATGTCCCTTTGAACTTGTTCTATTACATTATGTGTCTAATTATGCTTTGTATAATATTTTATGATTGTGTATTATCAAATGACTC
>JAQSNX010007953.1:0-15874 GCA_029532605.1 Oreochromis grahami
CGCTGTTCTAAACACTGTTCAGATCTGCTCTCAATCAGGTCAAATTGCACAGTTTTCTTCCACCTCACAAAGATATCCCAGGCATTGTTATTATCAAAATTATTCACTTCATCTCTTTGTCTTCTTAATGTCAATATATCATTTGCTCATTCACTCTTCTGATCTTCTAATTCTAATCCTGCGTTTGGTTCATTAACTTTGAGACAACAAACTAAACGCTTGGAAATTTCTGGTACTTCAGAAGATACTCCGTACTAACATCCAAGATTTTCACTGCCATAGCTGTCTTTCATTTTATCACATTAGCTTTATTTTGACTGGATGCAAAATGATTCTGTCCCCAGGGTGCATGGCAACATAATGAGTTGCTCAAGTGTTTAGCTGTGCTAGCTGAGCATCAGCAGCTGGAAATTAATTCATCAGCTGACAGGAAGGAGCACAGTACAATTAGTTTTATCTATACATTCTTCTCCCTGGGGCGCTGGATGCGAAAGGTTTATGGGCAAACCCAAGAAATCCATATGTAATTTATGCCTCAGTGCTGACCTCCATCACCACTGTGGTACCCACTTACCCCCTGGCAGCTAATTCAAGCAGTGATAATGTACATTTTCCTCCAGCAAATGAAAATTTTAAATCCATTGTGAAAAAACATAAGCAACGCACAGATGTGAATGACTGCTTTGTTTGACAGTGATTGCGTGTACGGTAAATGTCACTGACAGTTCTGACATTGTGCTACATACTTTAGCTTTAACAGCTACAATTTCAAACACTAAATCGGGCAAACCTAGGGGTTTTCTTCATATTTGTAATTTATAGTAGAAAAATATTAAGGGCACCTGGCACCTAATATTTGAGCAGAAATGTTGTTACCCTGTGCAAAAAACAACTGTATGTGCAAAATTGGAAACAGATGAGGACCAGCCTATTCTGCTCTTACCACAATGTTCTTGAATCTAAATCAATCTAAACCAACAGTCTTGTTCAGTCAACATACACTGTACATATTAAACTGGCTTACTCGCTTTAATACAGATCTTACTTGCTGCCAAATCTTGTTTATTTATTTGTTTGTTTTATTTTATTTATTTTTTTATTTGGTTTTTTTATTTTAATTATTTTAATCTATTTTAATCTACTGTTTTATTGATATCTTTTTTCCTTTGTAAGGTGACTTTGGGTTTTAAAAAGGCGCCCTCAAATAAAATGTATGTACATTCCTATATATACAGCAAGCAAACGTGTTCATCCCCAGAGGAAGCTGACAATGTTGTAAGAGAGGAACTTCCTCTAATGCTAGAAAGAAGAAGGAAATCAGATAAATGAAATTGAAACAGCAGTGTCTGAGGAGGAAGAAAAAAGATCATAGCTTTCCAAAGTGTTTAAAAAAAAGCAAGGCTGAAATAACAGATGGTCTGTATATCATTTCAAGATGAAAAACTTACTGCAATTTAAAAAAAAAAAAAAAAACCCTAACAAACAACAACAGCAACACAACCCCAGATTCTCCAAAAACAGGGTACCAACAAATTTGGCTTTAAGATAAGATAAAATAGTTTATTTCGAACATGTAAATAGCGTACATACATAGATGTGGATTGAAATTTGGTACTTTTTTCCAGCATTTTTGGGCCACATAACTTCTTAAGTATAGGAGATGTTTATATAAAAACACATTTAAACAAAGTTACAAACAGTTTTACAAACATTTCAACGAACACCTTTTAAAGCCAAACCTCTTTTTTATCTCATGCTGAGCATCAGTCTCATGGGATTATCGTAGGTTCAACTGTGAATGGTCTAACTGAGGTTGTCTGGTGGAGACATGTTCGTTACAATTTCAGCAGTACTACAACATAACGCTTGTCTAAATGTGCCTCCCACCTATGACAATGCTAGATACCTTTCAGTAATTTTGAATGAACATATTTATTTAGACTTCATGAAGTTCAAAGTTCCTGCAGATGTATTTTACAGGAAAGAAGACAAGTGACAGAACGACAACTGAACACTATTAACGTTTATTTTGAAAGATTCTCAATCACTGAAGCACTGATTATGAAATCATTATATTATTATAATATAATATTATACATATATATAATATTAGCAAAATATTTTGAGCCAGAAAGAGTCACAGCTAAAAACGTGTGTCTGTTATCATAATGTGGGTAAAAGGAAACCTTTCATATGCTGTACTACACCTTGTTTTGACCAGTCAGAATTTTACATGATGTGATAAAAAGTGAAGGGCATTCATACCATTAAAATATTTAAATGTAAAATTGAAATAGTTTATGCAGAAACATTAACAGCAAAATTCACACACTGACTACATCAATGTGTTAACATGTTAAAGGAAAGGTTTCAAAGTCTTGTATTTTCATAAATAAGAACGATGTATTAAACTATACAGACCTGCTTATGATTCAGTTCTCACTTATACTTTCTTAAATTTCCTACTGTTAAGTGACATGTAGTGATATCAAATTTAAAAACAATAATAAATTTAACAGCTTTATTACAATTATAGCAACGGATTATTGACAAGGACGGTTACTACAATCACACCGATCCATTGTTTCTAAAGCACCTCATATTAAAAGCAGTGATTTGGTTCATTTTAAAATAACACAAACAATATTAAAAGCAAACATTTTGGTAATTGCACTATACAAAAAATGAATAAAAAAAACATTTATTTCTGTTTCTATCCAAAAACACACTTATATGCAGTTTCAGTTCATTATAGTTACTAGCATCTCTGATCTGCAGCTCATAGATCTGCAGATTAGAGCCCACACCGATGCTTCCCCAGAGTTCAAGCAATTCACACATCTCAGCATCATCTGATTAAGGAGAAGGAAAGCAAATCAGCATTCCATTGTTGAGTTGCTGCACTGAAACCTCTCGAGCATCAGCTAAATGCTCTTCCAATATTGCTATACGTGTTGCTGATAGAATACTTTCCAAGCATATATATCTCAACAGAAAATGGCAGGGATATGACACAGCACAACACAATATTTGTGTGTGCGTGTGTAGGCAAACTAGTATTCAGAATGTACCTGCATGCAATAAACTGACTATCCTTTTAGAAGGGTGGTATGGTCAGTTTACACAAGCCATGCTGCACAATTTTAAGACTAATTTTGACTAGTTTTACATGCAAACACATGGTGTCAGATTAACGTTTTTATTTTATTTTTTGGAGGGTGGATTTCTGGTGTTGGAGTTAATAGCAGTTTGACAGAAATGTGGACTGCAGACTGGCGGATACCAATATGATCTATATGAAAAAAAAAAATCATATTACCTCTATTGTACCTTCTAGTTCTTCTTTTATATGCAAAGAAAAAAAAAACAGTATATGATTTTTTTCAGAATTTCTGACGCTTTCGCAAATATTTTATTTTCAAGTGGAAATACAAGATATCTCCTTTAATCTCTCTAGAATAAAATGTCACCAATTTTAATCAAACTGGAGATGTAAAATGCAGTTTAAAGCTTACAAAGATAAGAAAAATTATGTTTTCTAGAAAAATAAGTGCATCTTTGCTAATATAGACAAATGAACAATGAATAATGAACAATGAATGTGAAAGCATCTTTAATGGAAAAAAAAAACCCTTTAAAAATACATTCAGAAATATTCTGCTTTGCCCAACAGCTTGAATTGATCTTGTTTTAATTGCTGGTTTTCTGTGTAAAAAATGCCAATAAGTTCTGATTTGTGCCTTTGAGGACAAATTGGCCTTAAGGGTCAGATGATTGACTGGCATTAAGGGTAACATAACTGACAGCACAAACCAGGGTGTTGCCTAGGGGTGGGAATCAAATCAATAAATGATATCAACAATGGAATCAATATAATTTTTATCAATTGTCATCTCTAGTGTTGCCATAGTACAAAGAGCTGTACCCATTATTTTCAGTGCATATTTTCATGTGCACAGAAAACTGCTCACAGCCTCTGAGGCTAATATAAGGAAACATGATATGAAAGAGAGGACACTACAGGCAGAGAGGACACGAGTTAACACAATACAGATCATAACAAGAATGACATTCCTGTTGTACAGCTGAATTGCTTAAGGGGAAAGGTATCCCCACCCTGTCCGCCCACCTCTGAAGCACAAGGTCACAGTATGGTCCCACACAGAGATTAGGTATAACATAATTGTTGAGAACCTGAGTAATAGCACAGCTCTTTCTCTTTAAAACTTTGGGGAATTTCTACAAACTATGGAAACAGAATAAAGGGAAACTTGATTACTGAGCCTCTGAATCTTAATTCCTTCAAACTAGGATGTGAGGGATAGTTTGTCGTATACCAGATGAGATATTGTCCTTATTTTGAGAAGGGAGCAACTATTTAAAATGCACAGTGTTTCAGATGTTTAGCTATAATTACATAATATTGTTAAAGAAAGATACTTGAGATTCACAGACACATGCATACAAAGTAAATGGCTGTTTATCCACCTCTGCTAGAGCAAAGGACACATAAGACTGAAAATAGTTCCAGAATACTGTAACTTCTACCTGCACATCCTGACAAAATAGGCTCATTTGCAATTACTGAATGCTTTTAGATTTGCCTTTACTAACATGTTTTGTAGACACATGACCATTAACCATATGACATTAATTAGTCCACTATTTTGGACATCTGCCAGTCACCCAGGCCTACAGACCAGTCCACAACCATCTGGCAATCGCTATTTGTGAGGGAAAAATTAGTATTCCATGACCAACTGTGAGTGGTTGCTAGATAACAGAAAATAATGACTAAAGCTCCAGACTTACTACAGACTAATCAGACCCTTTTACAACCACCTGCAGCAAAGGAAAACGTGTTGGCAGTTGGCAAAAACCTGTGTGATTAATTTGGTTGCTACCATATTGGTATTGGTGTGGAAGTGGTGGACTTGTCTACAAATACTGGCCAGCTACTCTCCAAGCTGCAGTGAAGCTGGCACAAACTGAAAAATTTGGGCCTTAGTGCTGTGGTCAACAAATTTCATAAAGAACAACATTTACTTTGAAAGTGAACCATGTCCATTTCTCATTTGCATTGCACTTTTTCAAGTTGTATAACTGCTTGGCAGTTTTTCATGATTGGTGAAAAAGCCAAAAATCTGCAGGTAACAATCAGCTACCAACCAAAAGACATCACTAGAAGGTTTTTCAGTGTAGCACCTTCTTTGCATCTGATTTGACCAAGGAAAAGCCAACAACCTCGAGGAACCACCGCCAGCCAGCTCGTGAATACAGAGCCTTCCCTTCCAACCAACGGTTATATCGCATCCCACAAGTAATGTGCACATGATCTTGTCACGGGGTGCCGAGGCAGGCCGTGTGTGAATATGAGTGGACCCAAAATGCAGACTGCTTCAGTTGTGAGCGAGCTGAAACCTTGAGGTGAGAAACGTAGATGCAGGGAGAATACACCAGAACATCATGGGGAACAACACAGACGAAACAGCAACGAGGACAAGCTAACACACACTATAAATACACACGCCAGGAATCAGGGGAAGGGAAACAGGAGGGGAACACACCTGGAAGACATCACAACTGACGAGGCAGGGGAAAACGTAAACAGAACACACTGACATCAGACACAGACCTTCACAATAAAACAGGAACTACACAAGCAAGGACACAGACTAAGAAACGCAGACTAAACACAGGAACACATGGGCAGAACTGAATAAACACTAAACAGAGGAAGAACAGAACCAAAATCACAATAGAAAAACACAAAACGCTGGGTCAAAAGGACCCAGGATCATGACAGATCTCACATGAGAAACACCAATAAAGACAAAAATAAAGGATGGATGAGGATGATGGTGTAAGGATCTTGGTTACATTTATCACTAGAACTTTAGCAAGGACTTGGGAGTTTGTCATTTTTGCAAGGCTGTTGTATTTTTTGACTTTACTAACTCTTTGTTTTGCTTCTGGGTTTTTTGCACAGACATGCTTGGTTAAGTTAAGAAAAACTATATGGTTTGGGCAAAGGACTGGTTTTTATATAGTGCTTTTCTACTCTACCTGAGCATGCAAAGCACTTTATACAACATGCTTTAAGCTTAGGTGCTTTCTATCTAACATTCACACTGTGATGGATGCATTACAGAGCAACTTGGGGTTAGTATCGTGCCCAAGGATATCTGGCACGACTGAAGCAGTCTGGGCTCAACCTGCTCTATCTACAGCCACCCCAGGTAGCATCATAGTTTCCTGTAACTCAAACAACCACACAAGACAGCCACTTTAACATTTAAGACAATTAAGTAGAGTGATATTTACACTCTATTCCACTTTCCCACTCCTATAAAAAACATTGACCCATTCACACACACATTCATACACTGTTTTCCACCTGTCATACACAGAGTCAAACTCCAATGGATTCATATGGGGCAGTGTCGGGTACCTTATCTTCCCCTAGGACACCTCAGCATGTGGACTGGAGAAGCCAGGGATCAAACCACCAACATTCCAATTGGCACACAATTCGCTCCACCTCCTGAGCTACAGCCGCCCAGTACTAGCTACTGTTTTTTTTTCTGTCAACAGATCAGGTAGCCTTTAATCAGCTTTAATATGTATTTTTCACTAGGGATGAATAACAGGATAATAGGAAGTATTGAGCAAAGCATGTACTGTAAATAAAACCTATGGCCTAATTAATGTGTGTGAAAGCAAAGATATACTTAGTCTCCTGTTCTTTTCACACTCTGGTATAGGTGGTATTATGGTCCTAATGATGGTAACTGGGAATGTGCTCTTTGTAGGAATGCAGCTGTATGTTTCCTCAACATGTACCAAGAAAAAACATTGTGAAAAAAATATGAACACCTTTTGATTTGTAACAAGAAAAAATGAACACATTGTAATGAGTCGTTTAAGATTCTGATTCTACACAGTGTTTTTGTGTCATGAATAGATATACTGTAGAGAAGCAGTAGGTGTCCATTTATACAGGTAATTTTCCTACAGTGTTATTAATTATTCTCTCATTTCACAGCAGCCAATCTTAGCTTGAATTTCCCATTAGATTAACCGGCCAATCAATAAGGGGGTTATTGGCAGGAAGCTGCTGTCCAGTAAAACTACCACTTGGTATACTTAGATTGAAGATGTGGTTCCTCACTCTGCTTTCCTGTGGGAGCTTCTCTACTCATCTCTTGCCCTGCATTTCAATGATTGAAATATTCACAGTCATGCCAGACCTTGCTGAATTTCTGGGTGATGGCCCAAAGGACTCAAAGAAGAAAGAAAGAAAGGATATCTTGTAGAGGAGTGCATGTCCAAAATATCCACAAATAGTAATCTCATAGTGTATATATGTAGAAATGTATGTATGTACTCTATCTCCTTGTTTAAATATCAATTTAAATTAATCATACATGTCTGTGTCATACATGAGCAAAGTGAAAATGTGGCGCAGGCCTGGTAAAAACCACCTGCAGGGCAGGTTATTGCTAGAACATGATGATAACAGCTTCTAAACAGCATTAAGGTAAAGATGCTGTCTGAAATCTGGTATGTTTTTGTTGCATGCTTTTTTTGTCCTTTTAGGCGCTGTGTTGACATTTTATTGTCTTTTAATAATGGGACATCTATGTTTTAACAGGAGTTCTTATACAGAAAAACAGTCTTGTAGAGTAGGAGTGTTTGTTTTTAACTCTTTAAAGCCTGAAAAATTGCTATAATATTTTTTGAAAATTTAGTATTTAGTTAAGCTGACAAAATTAAAAAGAAAAAGAAAAAAAGAATTAATATCAATTTGCATGTATGGATTTTTGCTACATCAGGCTTTTTTTTTTCTAGTTTATTCCTTAAAAATATTTTGTGCATGAAGACTCAAAAACTAAAAAAGGGTAAGGCAGTAAGGTCAATAGTAACGGTGGCCTTTAAGGGAAGGCAGTTAGCTGATACAAAACCTGCCATCTGGAAAGCAGTAGGTAACTGGATCAGGTGATCCAGGTAAAGTTGCTTATTGAAAAACACCTTAAAGGGCAGCACAGCATGTGACTATTATCACAGGTAAGCTAAAGGTAAGGAGGAGTCTTAACCCTGAAAGACCCAACCCATCACAAAATAGCCAGAAAATTCAGTTTTGCAACTGAGACATTCATTCACCGTTATAACAAACTCCACATTTTTTGCTATATCATGTTGTGCATGATATATTTTTATTAAATATTTTTTTTATATTTTTGTATTGCATTTGATACATTGGGAATTTTTTCGCAACTTTGTTAACAACAATATTAATTTTAGACAAAAATAGAGTTTTGTCTATAACATTTTGAAATTATGACAAGCAGAGATGGGCACGTTACTGTAATCTTTACTTTTTTCAAGTAACGAGTAAAGTAAGGGATTACTATTGCAAAAACGGTAATTAGATTACCGTTACTTTCCCGTAGGAACGCTGCGTTACTGCGTTACTAAAACCGTGACTTTTTTGCGAGAATGTCTCATGACAGTGACGTAAGCGAGTGCGACGTTCGTAACAACAGCTGTGTTGTGACAAAAACATTAGTGTCCGTTGTGCGTGGGAAGAAAACTTCTTTTTACAGCAAAAAAACCCCCTAAACTTCCAAGCAAGCACCGAGTGCGCTACCACGTAATGGGAAATTCACAGAGAAACTCGCGGATTCTTCCACTGACCGCTGCAGCACACCTGCACCAGGGTAAACCTCCGCTTACCTGCTTTACAGGTGAAAATAGAGCAACAGAACTGTCTTTGATTTTATTTATTTTCTGCTGTGTTTTACTTGCATCTATTTGAAAGAGTGAGTGTAAACACAAAAACACATTTTATTTTATGTGCTGGAATGTGCAGAAAATAGGTTTAAATGTTAAACAAATTTCTTCCAGTCAGAGAATGTTGCATATAATTTAATTTTTGCTTGATGCATAAAGTTAAAAGATTAAAACTAATAAAACAAGTTTTAAAAAGAGACTTTTCCATTTGATTACATTTTGTATGATGGATTATGCAGAAAAAGTAGAATTGGGCTGAAAGATCTATCACTTTATTACCTATTCAGGTTGTAAATCGTGTTTTTAAAAAGTAACTAAGTAATTAATTACTTTTGAAAATAAGTAATCAGTAAAGTAACGGGATTACTTTTTTGGGAGGTAATCAGCAATTAGTTACTGATTACTTTTTCAAGTAACTTGACCAACACTGATGACAAGAATTGATCATGTTGATGAGATAGAGGTCTCAGAAACTCATGTACCAAATATGATACAAAGGGCATTATAGGTTTGTTAATTAACAATCCCTAAAACATTCTGCTGCTACCATTTGTTAACAAAAAACCCCAATCCCTTAATAATAAAAGGTCACAATCTATCTTAAATTGCTTACTTGCGCTTACACTATTACTATCCACGTGTTGTACTATCAAGTAGAGCTATGTAAAGTGCTTCACCAATGGTTTGGTGTGGAGTGGCGTAAACTTCCCATTTTTGGAATGTTTCTTCATTGAGTCACCTGCTGAATGACAGCAGACTCCACATTTTCCAAACAATGAACACACGGTCCGAAACAGAGGCACTCATGGTCAAAGTGACACATTTTTTTTCCAAAACATTTAAAATATGAAACAAAAGCAAATTTTGCCTTCAAACACTACAACCTGTATGAGCTCTTCCAATCAATCATTACACAGTGGACATCAAAATACAAAATACAGTCCTCAGTGTGAATCAGCACCATTCCTTGTCACTGTAGCTAATTACACAGGCTTCATGCTTGTGCCATTTGTTATCTTTCTACATAGGCTGGATCAAATCTGCCTTCTTGCAATGAACTGGATCCAGAATCAGAAATGCTTTGATTCAAAAATGGGAAATATGCTGGGAGGAACTGCACCATCATATGAGGGTGTACTGCAAACCACTTATTGACAAGGCAAGAGTGGTGCGATGCCACATTATCCCAGATAACGACAAGAGTGGCATGCTCGGCCTCAGCCATCTCCTCAGGTGGGATCAGACTCTCGTGAAGTGCGTTCAGGAAAGTTATGAGGTGTTCGCTGTTGTATGGGCCAATAGTGGGGATACGGCATAGGATACCATCATTTGAGATGGCAGTACACATGGTTATGTTGGTGCACATCTGTCTTGAAACTGTGAAAGTGGCCCTGTACCCAATGAGATTCTTTCCCCATCTCTGCTTTTACAGAGAGTGAAGCTGGCTTCATCAACATAAATGAAGACATGATGTGCCCCCTCAGCTTCAAGCTCCATTATTCTCTAAGTAAAAATGAGCAAAATTACAATGAAAAGTGTATCTAATTGACTCTAACTGTATGATATGACAAGGCATTACAGTATAGTAATGTTTCCACATATTGGCATCTGGCCTCCTTCACAACATCAGAGTTCCTTTGAAATGGAACTCTGTAGAGCTGCTTCATGGCCATATGGCTACTTCTTAGGACGCAGCCAATGGCGGTCAGGCTCACGTTGTTGATGTTCCTAAAGATGGCCTGATTTCACGCAGCCTTATGGCATTGTTTGCAACAACCATGTTCACAACAGCTGCCTCCTGCTCAGCACTGAACATTTTCCCTCTACCCCAGAGAATGGCAGCCTTTGGATTCTAGAAAGAACACATGTAATGGGGATGAGGAAACAATTACATAAAGTATATCATTGAAGATATTTCTGTATATACTGCACAGCAACATTCTCCTGTTGAAAAATTCTGACAATAAAATTGACAGAGTTTCTGTTTAGAACAGGTGGCACTCTTTGTCCAGCCTCTCTAAGTAAAAGTCCATGTTGAATAATCAATAACAGCTGCACGAATTTCTTCTGAAACTTGAGCCTTTCCAACTACCCCTCCACCTCGCACATGGACTCCTCTTCCTCGGACCCCTCTACCTCTTACTGTCACTCTTATCTGCCTAAGACCTCCTCCATCCATGCTGGTAAAGAAGAAGACAGACGTGGCACCTTCAGCCTGCAGACTGACTGCTAGTGAAGATTAATGTGAAGGATTGTCAAACAGGTGCTTCAGTCATTTCATACTGATCTAGGCAGTTTCTAATAATTAGGAATAGGGGATTTTTAAAAACGGTTTGGACTGCTTGAATGTCATCCGTGTTAACTATTTTGCAAAAAGGTGGCGAAATGTGTCAATCCAATGAGAAAGGGTTAACAACTTGCAAGAAGTGTCTTCTGCTCTGCAGAGATAGTGATGTTGAACACTGAGTGGATGCCAGTTTCTTTAGGCAGGGCAAAGCAATCAAGAAAAACTTTAAATGGTCAATATTTAAGCTGTCCAGAAAAGGGGGAACCATGAAGCATAATTCAGCCAGCAACAGATGCTTTTAGGGCATTGCAGGTAAAACCACTTAATACATGTATTACAGCACAGTTCAGTGTATCTGAGTGCCATTTTATGACTATTCTATCCCAGCTTTCATATCACCACCGCTTACTCGGAGGGATACAGTGTTTCCTGATACTAAACACACTGAACCATACAGTGTAGAATAAATTGTGTGAATATGTAACTTTTACTGCTTGTGAACTTACCTTAATGTTCAATAATTAGCTCTTTGGGTTATATTTATGTACACCAATATGTACCAGCAGGTTACTGTTACAAGTTACAGCATTGTAATGCAGGTTAAAACTGCTTTTAAGAAGGTTCCTGATTTGTGTCCTGGCTGGTGTCTTTCTTTGTGGGGTTTTCATGCTCTTTCCGCTGTGTGTGTTGTTTAATCTGGTGTTTCCCCTCAATTTACAGCCCAGAAGCTACTTATATATTCAGGTGAAGTTGATGTGTTTCTTTGTGGAAAATGGTGGATCTAAGTGTTGAAATTAATCATGATTAATCAAGATCTTCTAAGGATTTCACCCGGGCTGGGATATAATGCAGTCTTAATAAGGCAGTCCCATTTAGGACGTATGATTTAATAGAAACATCTTATTGCACTACATTTTCAGTTTTTTTTGTTTTGACAAAAAGTAAAAAGGCAGAAAAGTAAGACGATGTGTCGCCTCCTTTTTTTGTTTTGCTTGTTCCTGCAACACAGTGATTAGTGGTTTGAGCATCATTTCGGTGTAGTGATTAGTGGCTCGGGTGAAACGCTAATGTAGGAAGGAAGCATGTTATTTTAATTGGTTATTCTAAAATGGCTGTGATAAAGTCTTAAAGTGTATATAAAGCACTGTACGAATGAATGGTTACACATGGCCTGTAGTCTAGAGCACCTTGAGTGGTTAGTAGCGCTAAAAAAGCCCCATAAAAATGCCACTCCATTACAGCTTCTGTAACAACAAATTACCTAAAGTCTTGGAGATGAATTTTCTATTCCATAAGGTAACACAAAATGTTCTTTAACTTCACCCCAAAGATCACACTCACTTTTCAGAGTAATTACATTTTAACGATTTTGTAGCGCCACTAATGCTTTAGATTCTATCAAACAAATTACAACTTGAGAAAACAATACTGGGAATTCCAACTCAGAGGTGAAGCTGATTGCGGTACAGTGGTAGTGGGAGAAAGTAGACGATCCTACAGGTCGAATTTATGAGAGTGATGACTGTAGCAGCAGTCTGCAGAACCACAATCAAAGCCACTGCAGTGAGATTCAGTGAATGACAGCTTTCCTTTTTAGTGGAGCTCTGCCACTGGAAACATTCTATATTTTCTCTGGGATAAATCATTTTGACAACCACAACGCAGGATAAACAAAAAAATGACTGACAAACTGGCTTCTGCTCTGGATGCATAGCATAAGTAGGTGGATCACTTGGCATGATTATACAGCATTGGAGCACTCTGTACAAACATTTCCTTTCACAGTACCATTCAGACACAGCACATATCGCATGCCAGGATGGCGTCACGATATGGAAGGCAAAGGGAGAGCTGGAACATTCAGGTGAAGACCCAGAAACTGTTACCAAATGGCCTAAAATAGCTTAAATTGAAAACAACCAAGAAGTAAAGGGAAACCAGATCTGTCCATCCCAGTGCATTACTTAAAGAGAATGACTCAGAGATGGCATTTACTGACACATCCCAGAGGCAAAACATAATACAGTTTTTTACTAATTCAATTGCGTTTCACATGAAAATGCATGTCACACATCATGGAATTGCTGTGCCGTGTCATAGTCTTGGGTTTATTATGTTGTGCTTCTGATTTAGTATATTTTTGAGTTTCTGGTCATATTTCATTTTTCATATTGCAGCAATGAGGCGTTTCTGTGATAAGTTGTGCTCATTTCCTGGTTTAATTTTGTGGTCGCTGTAGTTTCCCTATTTGTGCTCCCTCTGTCGCTTCCATGTGCCTTTGCCTTTCACATGAAACTAATTTTAGGGTAATTTCAATGTTTCTAATTGCATGTCTGTTGTCAACACGTTCTCACTCCGTAAGCGTAACATTTTACGCTAGGTGACAAATCGTCAACATATTACGTTTTCGGGCACCCAACGCGTTCCTACCTGACGACATCGGAAAACTGCGGACACATGAGATCCGTTTGGACTCAATCTACACATCTTCGATTTTTCCCTTCAAATCGCTTGGGAAAACACTATTTCACCTCATTAAAGTGCTGGTTAAGGTTAGGAATAAGGTTATGGTTAGGTTTAGCGATAAGGTTAGGTTTAGGCTTAGGGATACGGTTATGGTTAGGTTTAGGGATAAGGTTATGGTTAGGTTTAGGGATAAGGTTAGGTTTAGGCGTAGGGATACGGTTATGGTTAAGGTTAGGGATAAGGTTATGGTTAGGCATAAGGTTATAGTTAAGGTTAGGCATAAGGTTATGGTTAGACTTAGGGATAAGGTTAGGTTTAGGGCTGCAATACAGGGCTGGAACTCGCCGCGTACCATAACAACGTGGAAGGTCATCTTTCGCGTTCCTCAGGAACGCTGCGGGACGTGACAAAACGTCGGGATGTTACGCCTCGGGAGTGAGAACGGGCTCCTGTTGTTTATACCGGGTTTATCTCATTGCTGTCATTATTCCAAGTGTTCTCCATGTTTCACAGTCTCTTGAGTGTTTTGATTTTTACGTTTTAATTCATTTCTGATTTTGTGTATTGAAAATTTTTCCATCAGCCACTAGAGACTCATTTTGTTTGATCCAATCAGCTCTTACACCCTGCATTTGGGTCCTCACCTTTGCTTCCAGTGACAGTGTACTGAGTACAGCTAGCTGTGTTTTAGAAAACTACAAAGCCCATTATCAGATGTTGGAGGGGTGATGATGGATTCCAGTCATTAAGTCTGACGTCATTAGCCATTTCCAGGTGCAAACTCCGCTTTTGGTCCCAAAGTCAGACGAACACTGCAGCATCACTGAGACTTAAAAACTGTCTAACTTCTTTCATTTTTAGTAAAATGATCAGTGTGGCTGCTCTAACAGGTGTAACCATTAAGTTTAACATCTGGGCATCTATGAAAACAGAATTTATGACATTTAGAGAGGCCGACAGTGACACTGCCTTTTTTCAGGGGCTTGTTCAGATTAAATAGAACATAATAAACTTAATAACCACAGAGTAGTTTGGACCTGGAAGCAGGGTCCATACATTATCACTTAAAGACCAGATAGTGGTTTCAGTTTTGTCAGCGACATGACTGTGGTTACTTACTCTTTTACACTTGGTGTTTTTATACTTTTCACTTGGATTTTACTCCCATTTGCTAGTTTGATTTAGACACAGCAAGCAACTTGATTTGCTTTAGAGAAAAATCATAGTTTGATCTAAAATGGATCCCTTTACAATAGCATCCTTTCTAAATTGTATTTGCCACACAGGAGATGATGCTAATTAGAAACAAAAGTTTAGAAAAGTGTGAAGTGATCCATCACATTACACCGCACTTGAACAGATTTAATTTGTAATGTAAGGAGCTTCTGAATAGTCAAACCTTTAGTATATTTAAGATCTATAAAAACAAGTGGTCCCATGTCTTACTGGTACATCATATATTTCTCTGGACTCTTGAGTCAGTGGAAAATGTTACTCACCTTTTTCCTTCAAACTTCTAGCTGCTGAAACCTCACCCCTTTCCACTCTGTGGTGTTAGCTGATTGTTTTCTTCTTCTTAGGCATCAAATGTAAATGCATAGTCAAGCATTCAATTATCTTAGATGGAATAGAACCTCTAAAGGAGTTCTTTGGCAATTAAGAGGTCAAGTATGTGTTATGCTTTTAAAGTAGTTTGTTGCCAAAGCAAAATACAAAGACTGTGAATCTAATATTAACAGTGTTAAATGTTTGTCTTGCATAGCAAATGTGTTTAAATTGGACATGAATACATGTGAGTGGACTGTAGCCAAACATCATGAATTGATTCAAGAAAATAATGAACACCTAAAAAAGCAAAGCAAAGCAAATAAAAAATAAAAAGAATAAATATATATAGTTGTATGTAACTAATTCCCAAGCTCAGGATAAGCCTGAAGGCCATGAAGGCCTTTTTCTTCTTCCATACATTCTATGCAAACTTAATTATGGATATATAAACTTAGATTGTTAAAATGTAGTCATTTCCAAATGTATGTAGATTCTACTCATTTTCTGTCAATCATCTTCAACATTCAACAATATAACACTGATTAGTGAGATTAGTGAGAAAAGAAACACATAACACTTATTCCTTCCATGCAGTAGTTAGCTATGAAAAATGATCCATGGAAGCAAAACTGGGTCATCAGCTTTAGGGTCACGGGCACTGTTATGGCCCTGGCCATAATCTGTTTTGGTGGCTGTGTTTTCTTTGTCTGTGTCTTTAAATCTTTGCAGGCCCTGATTGGATGAGCTGACAGCTCCTGATCATGTGGCCACATTCAAAAT
>JAQSNX010007954.1:0-15473 GCA_029532605.1 Oreochromis grahami
ATGTCGTGCTTGGAGAAAACTCTCCTGAGTTTCTCTGATACACCGGCTACATAGGGGATGACAATGTTGTTGCGTCTGTCTTTCTTATCCTCCTCGCTGGTGTCTGATCTTCTTTTCTGTGCCTCTTTGCTGACTTTATGAACGCCCAGTTAGGATAACCACATGTTTTCAGTGCTTCCTTTACATGTGTGTGTTCCTTCTTTTTCCCTTCAGGCTTAGAGGGAACAAGTTCTGCCCGGTGGTGTAGGGTCCTAATTACTCCAAGTTTGTGTTCCAGAGGGTGATGGGAGTCAAAGAGGAGGTACTGGTCTGTGTGTGTGGGCTTCCGGTAAACTTCAATGTTGAGGTTGCCATTCTCTTCAATGTGCACAGCGCAGTCCAGGAAAGGCAAACAGTTATCCTTAGTGTCTTCCCTGGTGAACTTGATGTTTTTATCCACGGCGTTAATGTGCGCAGTGAAGGATTCCACTTCTTGTGTTTTGATTTTGACCCAGGTGTCGTCTACATATCTGTACCAGTGGCTGGGTACTCTCCCTTTAAAAGAGCCAAGAGCCTTTCTTTCCACTTCCTCCATGTAAAGGTTGGCTACAATAGGTGACACAGGGAGCCCATGGCACAGCCATGTTTTTGTCTGTAGAAGCCTTCGTTGTATTTGAAGTATGTTGTGGTAAGGCAGAGGTCTAACAGTGTGCAAATCTGATCGGGTGTGAAGTTGGTCCTGTCTTCCAAGGAGCTGTCTTCTTGTAGTCGTTTTCTGACAGTCTCCACTGCCTCCGTGGTGGGTATGCAAGTGAAGAGAGAGACTACGTCAAAGGACACCATGGTTTCATCTGGATCCAGGGTAAGTTTCTGGACCTTGTCGGTGAAGTGGGAGAAGAGTGTAGTGGATTCTTATCTGGTGTGAAGTTAATACAGCCACGGAGTGATGTCGGGGTCGCGGTGGAGCTGTCCGTCCACGTACAGCCGGCCCACAGCGATGACAGCGCGGGAGCCCTTCTGGATGAAGCCCCGTCGGATTGGGAAGAGGACCCTGCGCCGTTCCAGGATCTCTTTTGGGAACTGGTCATTTACGCTGAAGTCCGTTCCCTTTAATTCCCTGCCGCGGCTTTTCACCTGTTCCTTTTGTTTGAAGTGGCCACAATAGGACGTGGTCTCCCGGCCGCAGCCCGCATGGGGCCGATGCGATGCACTCTATGAAAGGCGATGTTCTGTATGGTGTCCTCCGACAGCTTCAGGAGGGTTTTGATGAAGCTTTTCACCGTGGTCTCCGCGTCCTCTCCAGAAAATACAAGATTATCTCGCATGCCATGAGCTTGTAGATCAATAACTGTCTCTTTTATTTTTTTATTTTCTCTATTTAGCTGGGTAACATTTTCAGTGAGACATTTGACCAACTCCCTTAGCGTGGCATTTTCAGCAGCGAGCGTTTCCACCTGCTGCTGGCTGAACTCCAGGGATTCTCGCAAGGATTTAAATTCCCGGTGAAGACTCTCCACCAAGCACAGCCTTGCATCAAAACTGGACAATTGTTTGTTGATTGACTCTAGGATGTCTGCAATATGTTTGCCAGCTGGCGATGTTGTGCCAGGGGAATCTGCGGGGCGACATCTTTTCGATGATGGCGTCTCAGGTTTGGCCGGGGAAGATGCACTCTGAGCCGCCTTCATTACGAGATCCTGGAAGCACTGATCAATGTAATCTTGGGAGAGCCTCTAAACTCTCCCCGTTGTTGGAGATTATTTAGACAAATGTTGTTAGTTATAAGACAATTGATAAGTGTATTTGGTAATACTGAAGCTTAAGGGAATTTGTTCAATTCTAAGCTACCATTCACTTTAAATTTCCGCCAAATTCTCCAGCGTCTGACGTCAGTTACAACATGAGTCGCTTACCTTGTCCGTCACTTACCTCTTACACCACACACATGACTGTGTTAACTGTCTGTTTGTGCTCACATGCGCGTGGTTATAAAGGTATTGATTACAGCTAACCGTGTCTGCAAACTGTGTTAATCAAAATAGGGGGCAGGCTGGTTCTGTTTTCCAAGCAGGGGTCTCGTTTACTGACAGTCTCCACTGTCGGTATGCAAGTGAACAGAGAGACCACATCAGAGGACTCTGTGGTTTCATCTGGACCGAGTTTCTGGACCTTGTTGGTGAAGTTCAGTTTTATTTATACAGTGTAAGGTGCTTTATAACGTAGACCCTACAATAATACACACAGAGAAAAATCAACAATCATATGACCCCCTGTGAGCAAAACTCCCTTTTAACAGGAAGAAACCTCCGGCAGAACCAGGCTCAGGGAAGGGCGGGGCCATCTGCTGCGACCGGTTGGGGTGATGGGGTGTGTTCCCCACAAGGGAAGGATACTGGCAAGGTGCTTGGAAATGATGTAGGTGAGTTTATACAGCTAACAATGGGTTGGTGTGTGGTTGGTGGCTCGGCTGCAGGGGAGGTTCAGGATGTGGTGTCAGGGAAGGCTGCTTTTCACAAGCATCATCCAGTCTTCTCTGTTTCAGCAGTGGCCTGGCCGGAGAGGAGGAGAGAGCTGACAGAGCAGAACAGCGAGCACTGCAAAGTGCTGAAGCGCACAGTGACAATAACATTGTGTATATAAAATAAAAAGCAAAAATCTGAGTCGTGTCGGGTCCTTTGGTTACAATCACCATCCAGGTAGAGTCACCGACGGTTCACTACTTGGTCCCACCACAGCCAGGGTGCACTGATGCAGCGTGGACACTCGCTCTTTCATGTTCTCAGTTTTCCTCGGCTCTGATTCAACATGTTTGATGATTTGTTTCTCTTTATGTAAACAAAAACATTTCCACCATCAGGATGTTTTTCCACTGAACACCAAAATCACTGATGTAAGAAAATCACATCACTGTTTTGTATTATTGTGCGATCTCCAGTACAATATAAAGCGCCTTGAGGCGACTTCTGTTGTGATTTGGCGCTATATAAATAAAATTGAATTGAATTGAACTGTTTTTAAACTGATTTCTGTGTTGTGTTGTAAAGCTGCCGTCCACCAGGGGGAGCTGCAGCTCCTGCACACCAGCCTGGACCCACACACATATCTGAGGCCTGTAAAGACAACTTACTGAAATCACATGTCAGACATTTAACTTCAGCTTTTACCTGGTAATTAAACTTTGTCCTGTCATAATGAAGGTGACACAACTGAGCCAATCAGAGGTAAATAACATTTTTATGTGCCTTTTATGATTTTTGGTCATTTAACTTTGCATTTCAATTACAGTAATACAAACGCTCTCTTTCAAACCTCACTTGTTATATCCTGTGTAGCGGGTATCCTCAGTATACCCTCTGACACCACATCTGTCCACAACACACACTTAAAGGGATACGGGGTCCCCGGACCCCCTTATAACAGCCCCTGGCCCCACACCAGGGATTCTGTAGTCCTGCATCAGGAAAATTTACTTAACTGTTCACTGCACTGTTATGTGAGGAGGAGTGAGGAGAGAAGCAGCGGTCAACTTAGGAACTGTGTTGAATGACAGAGGCTCAGCAGGCAGCACTTCACGTGGTTTTTCCATAAAAACGCCACCGTCGCAGCCGGGCACAAAACCAAGTCTGCTCTCCTTCTGAGGGTGACTGAGACCATCCAGAGTGCAAGAGCTTTTTTCCACACGGCCACTCTGATCACCAACAGTGTGTATTTGGAAGATGGTGAGCAGCTAGGAATATAATTGCTTATCAGTGCTCTCTTTCAAATCTGTTATGCTTCCTTCAGGATTTGCTAGATTAGCGGAGAGCATCTTCCACTATTAAAATGTATTTAGCTGCTATTTCAGCCTGTCATATTGGCTTTGGTATTGCACCAGTTGGCCGACATCTCTGAAAAGGTTTAAGAACAGGACGCACAGATTGAGGCCTACTGGTGAGCCTGTTGTTCCTCACATGTAGACAGGACTGAGGGGTATGTGTCCTGGGCTCACTCTCATAGAGGGAAGCCTGTAACAGCGGTGGTTATCACACTGGGTGGAAGAGGCTACTGTGATGGTGTGCAAGTCCGAGGACTGCAGTCTCGTGGGGCCTTTGGGAGTGTTTCTGTGGGACACATCTGCACACGCCGACTATGATTGTGTCACAGCTTTTATATATGTGTTATCATAAGGAATTATTTGTTTAAATAAATATATTTGTACACATAGGTATAACAGTTATTATTTACAGGTACAGACATCTTGACTTCATGTTTATTTTGCTGAAGAAACACGCAGATAGGACTCCAGCAGTTAAAATGTCTTGCTTGTACATTAACGTGGACCATGTTGTGAAGGTGTGTTTTTTCTTGGGTATGAGACGCGTTTATCTTGGCACAAAGAACAAGATTTTGTTGCACGGTATTATGGTGAGGTTTGGGCGTGATCAGGCTGTGAGGCCTGCGTTTGATAATCACGCAAAGGCTTTCAGTGAGCAATCTGCAGAAGCCTGGTTTATCTACCTTGTACAAGGTATTTGTTATACTTGTAATATTGTGCAAATTTGTAATGAATGGTGTTTAATTATTTTATATCTTAATTTAGAACACACAGGATTTTAAGGTTATTCATCTAGGACCTGCGACGTGGCCACGAGGTAATGACTGCGTGAAGCACGTGTGTTACTTTGAACTGACTGAAGGGCCTAAAGCATTTATGTTTGTAGTTTTCACGGCGTTCAATAAATGCAGCAAAGCGTCCGTCTTGAAGAAGCCATGCCTGTGTTGTGGAGTTACAATGATGATGCTCCACGTGACTGCACCCTCACTCGCACACTCAGTCCTTAGTGTGGGCTCCTAAAGACACGCAGACCTTGGGAAGCATTAACCTGCCTGGGTCGAGGAGTTACAGGCTTTGGTGCACGTAATCCGGGAGTGGCGCTGTTTCCCACAGCAAGATACTGAGTGCTGTTTGAAAGAGAAGGTTGGTTACTTGCATAACACCGATTCTCTGAAAACTGAGTGAGATATCTCACCAAACTGCCCTACCTGCATGGGCAGAGGGCTGGGGATCCCCGTGTCCTTTGAAGCGACTGGACGGCCTCACACAGACCAATCACAGGAAGCGGAGGTGGTGGAGCTTCCATGATTGGTCACACCAGAGGGGGGTTACACAAGTGACCAAATGTTTTGTTGAATTTATTAGAAATAACTGCTTTATTTTCTTTTTATTACTAATAAAAAAAATGGAACAACTGTGAGGCAGAGAGAAAAAAGTCTATTGGAAGTAGGGCAGTGACAAAGCTCGGCAGGTGTAGCCGAGTTTGTGTAAATGAATCCAATTAAAAGGAGCCGACTCTGGGGCACCGGGTTAGCTCAGTGGGAGAGCAGGTGACCGTAGTCGCAGAACAGCAGGCCTGGGTTCGAGTCCGACTTACTTTGTTGTCTATCAGCACTCCCACGGCCAAGGCCAAAAAACAAAAGCAGCCGACTCTGGTGACAAATAAAAACAAAGGTTTCACTGTGACAAGAAGAAGAACTGGTCTCGTGATCTGTTACAAAGTTTATTACTGGACAGCCTTCAGCTGAGAGAGAGGAGCACTTGCCACTCGCAGCCACAGGCAGGGCATGAACATAAGGAACAAACATCCACTCAGTTTAACCCTCTGGAGGCATGCCACACCTGTCAGATAAGCCCCGCCCCTCAACTAAAAACTCAATCACAGACGCCACCGTCCCTTTGAGTTCTGCAGGATGGGAGGCGTGGCCTGTAGCTCCCAGGGACCTCTTACTGTCCGATCTGCAGCTCCTGCAGCTCCTTCAGCAGCTGCTCCTCCTTCTGGATCTTCTCCACCTGCAGAGTAAAGGTTACGCTCAGAGTTAGCGTCGCTCTGCTCACAGCACCAAGATGTCAGCAACCAGTGACCAGTCATCATCTACAGCGTGATCACAGTTCCTCCATGCACCACCCAGGGCACGCTGATGACTGCGGTGCCCGGCGTTTGCCCCTCATGAGCCCACATTAGTTTGGGGGACATAAGTGTCAGGTCGTCTGCATCAAACAGGCAGAAACAAAAAACATCACCTGGTTCTTCTGCAGGACCTTCCCCGATGCCTGCTGCTCCTTCAGCTCCTCGATGGCCTTCAGTTTCTGAAACATACAAACATCACTGAGAGACTGGCCAATCAGAGCACCACACACCGCTGACCCCACCCCCAGGCTGAGATCCACCTGACTGACGTTCACAGAAATAAACCACCCTTCACCTTCTTTAAGTTCTTGATCTTCTTTTCCACCTCTGGGTCACCGCTGCTTGCCTCTGGTTGGCTGTTAGTGACAGGGGCGGGGTCAGTGGGAGGTTCTGGTTCTGGTTTCGTCTCCTGTTGAAATAATCAGATCAGCAGAGTTCTGAGTGACCACATGAACAGTGACAGTGTTCACATAAAAAGGTGAGGCGCGCTCAGGTTGGCCCAGACGCCGATCACCACGTCAGACGCTGGAATCAACTCCCTGCTCATCTACTGACTGCCTCGAGCACCTTAAAACATGGCAGAACCCGGAATAACGGGAATGCTGGCAGGCGGTGTGAGTCATATCCAGGTGAGAGCAGACAAAGATCCTCCACACCTGAAACTTTAAACTGAAGCCCAGCTGGAAAACGAGGCTGAAATGATCAGTCAGGCTTTTCCTGTTTTTAGCTCGCAGATTAATATCAGCAGATCACATGATCACACATCAGCTGATGATGAAGAAGCCGCTCAGCTTCTTCGTCATCATCCTCTCTGCCTATCCTCATCATCCTCTGCGATGATTCAATGACACATGAATTTAATCGGGTGTTATCAGACGCTGAATATCAGATATTTTATGTAAACAAGTGTTTCACAGTAAAAGCCAAACTTTAAAGTGCTTTTAATTTGAAAATGGCACAGCATGTGTAGTGTTCATATAAACAGCTGATGCAGGAACTTAAAGAGAGCAGGGGCAGGTGATCGACTGCTTCTCCAGCAGCAGACGTGAGGCAGACATCGAGTGAGCAATGGAGTGACGGCGTTCAGCTCGCCTGGATTTCAGCACCTGTGCTCGCACGTATGTCACACTTTCGAGTCTCACCTGCTTCGCTGCCTTTTTTGCTTCTCGTTTCCTCTGATTCTTCAGAGCAGATTTAGAGAGACTCTTCTCTCCCGAAGCTCCGGGACGAAGGTCCTGAGGAGGCTCGTCCTCGTGCTGACAGACAGGGAAAGACAGGTGAGGTAAGGTTACCATAACGACGACTTCTGCCTAAATAAACCAGAAAGCCATCGTCATCTTACCAGTTTGGAGCTGGGCGTGGTGGGCAGGTGTCTCAGTGCAGGTGGCCGGTATGCCTGTGTGGGCGGGGCCTGCGTGGACCCCAGCTGGCTGGGCGCTGCCTGGTACTTGATCGGTCGCTCGGGGAAGCTGCCGTCGGGGAGCAACTGCCAGCGCACCTCCCACAGCTCCGAGCCGGCCGCCACGTCCCATTTTTGAAGCACGGAGCCGGTGTAGTGCCAGATCTTATAACCGTTACTGACCCGCAGCCGAGGAGAGCAGGTCGCCGTGACGATATGCTCACCATCGGGACACCAGGAAAAATGAGTGGCGTCTGGCGCCTGAGGTTTGGACACCTTGGACGAGACAGGTAAGACTGGTGAAGCCAAACACGATGACGATGGCGTTTAAAGACAAACCGATGGACAAGACGCCAACTTGTTTGAATAAATCACCGATTCTTCCTATAAAACTGCCTGTAACAGGACGGCTCAATGAGGGCTGGGTTTAAAAAAAATCGATCTGAGTTTGAATAAAGCGACTTTGATTCATTAAATCCTGAATGAGTTTTACATGTAAATATTTTATCAGAAACATCAGAATCTCAGGTTCAAGCTCACAAAACTATTTCGGCAAACGATTAAAGAGCAGGTAAAAACAGTAACCACAGAGCGTGGATCGTCCACAGACACGCCGTCGGGGCTGAAAGTCGACCGCTCACAGATTCTGAAGCTACAGGTTTCGTCACTCTGACCAAAACTGACTGAACCAGCAGCAAAAGAAGATCAAACTACGCTTCACGTTTGATAAACATGCTCATTAACTCCCTCTGACTTTGGCTGCTTTACTTCCTGCACAGCTCTCTCTCAGTGCACTCAGAGACCAGTTTACCATCAAACCTCTGTAACTTTGCTCTGCTTCACTCAGCAGCATCAGGTCATGTTCACATGTTGATTCATGGTTTGCTTCAGTTTTTGATCGACTGCAGAATATTTTTAAGGTTTTCTGCTATAAAAAGCCAGGACAGGAAAATCTGCTTCATGTTTTTCTGTTTTATCCTCAGTTACTTTTAAATTTCCAAGGTTTAGAGGGTTCTTTGGACAGCACACATCTAAATGATCAGAATTATATTATTTCTGACAGTCTGAGTCAAAACTGAGCTGAATTGAATCAGTGATGATACGAGCTGTAAATGAGAGCATCGCTTTGACATGTGATAACAGAAACACACAAACATGACGGAAAATACGTACGAAACAATAAAACTGTGTAATGACACACTTAAATAAAAAAAGCTTCAGCAACAGTCAAATCAGACTGAACATCATCCACAACCACAGATGGAGCTCTCTTTTACATGTTTTGTGTGCTTGGTTTGAGGCTCCACCATCGTGGCCGGGTCAGAACTTTGTGACCTGGCCTGGTGTCCCTCAGGGCTCCAGTCAGCACCCCCATGACTCTCATGTGTGAGCTGACAGCGTTGGTGATTTATTCCTAAAAAGAGCTAAAGAATGAAACTCACAATGGGCGTGTACTTCAGCACTTACCACATGGCGCTGTGACGCTCACAGGAAGTGAAACACTGATCCGCTGAAGGTCCATTTACCTGCTGCTTTTCGACCCACCCCCACCCTCCCTCCGCAGGTGTTTTTCCCTCACCTGTTTGTAGTTTTTCGCATCCCAGACCTCCATCTGACCTCGCAGGTTGCCGAAGCCGGCCAGGATCAGGATGTGGCCCTGAGGGCTACAGACAGGGAGACAGACCAACATCCAGCAGTTTAAGGTTTGACATCCAGCCTGATTTCTCCTCACAGTAAAAAGCTACCAATCAGCCGCAGCCTCTCACAGGAAGCATCCCATCCTACTGGCTACACTGGGTCAGGAGGTTTTGGTAGGCATTACCCGGCTGCGCACCGAGCAGCCAACCACGTCTTCTGCTGCAGTGATACGACGCCACCGTCACAGTGGCGTCATTAACAGATCTGACCAAAGAGGCGCTAACACGCCGTCAAGCACAGGCGGATTCTCACCTGTAGTAGGCTGCGTTTCGCGGTCCGGTCCCAAAGTCGTAGACGGGGTCACATTTGAGGTTGAAGACGGTGGCTTTGGCCGGCATGAAGCCATACACCACGCAGAACTCGGTGGAGCTTGGACTCCACGCCACGTCGTAGATTGGGCCGTTCTTCGCTGTTTCAAAGCGATAAAGAAAAAGTTGTTACACAAACCTTTCCTGTCGCTATCGCCATATTTTACCCCTCAGGTGACCAACGCTGGCGCCGCAGCGAGAAGCTAAACTGGGAAGTAAAAGGAGGATTTACATAGCTGGACCAGCGCCGTCTCTCCGTTAACGCCGAGGTAATGCAGCGTCTGCTCTCCATAGTACGACGCGCCGGTTTTATCAACTTCAGTACTCGCCGTCACCAGCACGGCCGAGGCTGCGGGACAGACAGGCGGGTTAACGTCAGCGCTCACAGAGGTCATGGTTCTAGCTGTCTGGACTCGGGACGCCTACCTTTCTTGTTCCAATGCATCGTCACTCGGTCGGCCTTGAAGAAGCTCTTGTTGGCGAGTGCAGCTGTCGGGCCTCCAAACACCGGGTACTGATACAGGCGGACGAACGAAGGCGCTCCTTTGCTGCCTGGAACGTAGACGGCGACCTGACAGGGACAGACGGGTGGGTGGGACCGTATTCATGTAGAATGAACTATGCTTCTGGACGCTCCGCTCACCTTACTAGGCTGAGCTCCAGGCGACAGCGCAAAGTCGGACACCTTCTGCATGTGGAGCTTGTTGGCGATGGAGTCTGGGGAAAAAGATGGCGCAGACATCAGCTGCTGGTTGCATAGTGACAGAACGAGCCGCCGGCTAAACGCTGCACGCGTCCTTACCGAAGTCGTTGTTCTCATAGAAGTGCAGCTCGTTGTTGACGATCCTCACGCAGATCTTCTCGTCTTCAGACCAGCTGGGACACCTGCAGACCACCACAGACATCAACACTGACAGGCAACAACCAATCAGTCGATCAATCAATCAGTCAGAGTGCGTCGGGACTGACCACGACTCGACCTTCTTCTGATAGAGGGCTTTGATGAGTCGTCCGCTGCGCAGCTCCCACAGCTGGAGGTTGGCTTCCCCCTGAGGACTGTCCTGAGTCTCTGCAGTGTCACAGAGTCAACTTTATTTAAACAGCACCGACACACCCGACACTCAAACACGCCGATCAGCAGAAAAACTGACAATTTAGATTCAAGCACAGCAACTTTCTTTCTTAAAAACTGTTACCTGCAGCAGGCCACACCCCCACACAAACTAAAGCCATGTGCTGCTGACACCTGAAAGAGTCGGCGTGGGTTTAACCCACACAGGAAATGTCCCTTTCCACCAGACTCCATTCACAAAAACAGTCATCTAACCTCAGAACACGAGCTGTGTGACCGTTCAGCCAGAACACATACTGACGTCTTTACCTGCGAATTGTTTTTACATATAAAAAGGTAAAAACAGCACCACCAGGTGTGCAGACAGCCCTCACCTGTAAACGCCTACAGAACTCATTTTCTTTGTTTGGATAAAATTAAACATGCCATGCTGCAGGAGAGAGGCTCCATGCAGACACAGGCACACCTGCCTGCACAGAGGAACAAAAAGGAGTATCTGCGCAACCGGCCCAGTGTCACTGTCTCTGTCACCGAGCAGAACTCAGAGAGCAGAGCAGAGTCTGCAAACACCTGAGGAATGTTTTTGTCACATGACATCAGTCTACCTGTCCGGGTATAGAAGGACTCATGAACTTATTTTTATTAATTATTAATCTCTCTATGGACGTGAAACTCCCTCCTCGTCTCTTACTTGTGTACAGTTGCCAGGTAACCAGGATGTTGTTCAGTGGGGAAAACTCCAGCAGGGCCGTCTTCGGAAGGTCAAAGGTCGACACCACAGCGCCATCTGAGGGGTTTACGACTGAGACACTGAAGTACAGGCAAACAGAGGGTTAGAGGTCAGACAGGGTGCAAGACAGTTGTTACTCGCAGGGATGGAGAGGCGGTCCTACTTTTGTCCGTTACACCAACCGAAGAGTGTCCCGTCTCTGCTGAAGGTCACACATCTGCTGGGCCGGCAGTCCCTGCCACACACACACACACACTCTGTAATCAAACAAACTGTGTCCGTGTGTGTTGGTGACAGGGTGCGTAGGGGGTGGGGTTACCTCTGAAAAGCTGCATGTGGCTCACAGTGGGGGGGGCCTCGGAGCAGAGACGTGCCATCGGATCCTCGCACTGAAACACAAACACACCAAAAGTATGTGGACGGCTCACTGACGCGTCTGTGACTCCTGTGCACTGACGTTAGCTCAGCGCTGTGAGGGAAGGTCTCACAGTCATCGATGCTCTCTAATATTTTTGAACTTTTTTTAATTGTTCATTCCTACATTGTTTATTGTTAGGATCTCAAATGTAAAACTGATTTTCATCTGAGCTTTTATTTTAGTTAACTGTAATTTTAACTTAAACATTTTCAGTTATTTCTTTATGTTCGCTGTATTGCAGTCATACTGTTATGAGTCAACATCTCTTCGTGTTGAGATTTGGAGAATCTGTGAGACTGAAATTAAATTCTGAATTATTCTTGCACCCTGTTATTGTAAACAGATCAGATTGAAGCGGCTCGCTCCTTCAGCGGTGAGATGCTGTTGAAAACAGATGCTTTACAACAGGGGTGTCCACACATCGGCTTTAACACAGACCCTAACGCAGCTGCTGCTCTGGTGTTTTAAAGCTCTTAATACCCGAAACCTCACTGACGTCAAACAGAAAACAGCGTGGGAAAATTCAACCAGCTCAGTTTTATTAACGGAAACACACACGGGCGTTATATTAGAGCCGAATCAACCCAAAGACTCCACCGATTTAAAAACTTGCAACATTTTCAGTCCAAGCGCACGTGACTTTGTTATATTCGCACAAATTAATATTTTATCCGATTCCTTACAGGGTTTGGCAGGCTGCTGGCTCTACCTAACAGCACGGAGGTTTACGCTGGTCGTGGCAGATGTGTCGACTTTGTGTCGCTGTCCGTGAGTTTTTGAAAAGACCGACATTTTTTTTATAAATCAAAATAAACAAAAATGTACCCACCTGCCAGCAACGGGACGGGGGGCGCCATGTTTACATGTGCCGGAAAAAGAACACAACATCCCGGAAATGCGTCAGATCACAGAGAGGTAGGTCTATCAGCGCCACGTCAGCAGACAGTCAGTGACACGTCGTTAAAAACTGAAAAGAAGACGCTTACTTTAACATTAATTAACATTTAATTAACGATTCTCTGATAAACGCGAGCTTATAAGATCAGCCACGTTCAACAATTATCATTAAATATCTTTTTTTTATGTTGTAAATTTGCGGTCAAAGCTACATCAAAAGTGTCGGACACTGACTAAAAGGGATTCCACTTCCGCTTTCAAAATAAAAGGCATCTGAAAGCGAAGGAAGAGTAGGAAAAATTTAGGACCTCAGTTGAAAAGTTTTATTTAAATCATCCATCCATCCATTCGCTTCCGCTTATCCTTTCCAGGGCCGCGGGGTACGCCCTGGACAGGTCACCAGTCTGTCGCAGGGCCAACACACAGGGACAGACAACCATTCACATTCACATTCACATTTACACCTAGTGCTAATTTGGATTATCCAATTAACCTATCCCCACAAGCTGCATGTCTTTGGACGGTGGGAGGAAGCCAGAGTACCCGAGGGGAACCCACGCAAACACGGGGAGAACATGCAAACTCCACACAGAAAGACCCCGGCCTGATGGTGGAATTGAACTCAGGACCTTCTTGCTGTGCGGCAACAGTGCTAACCACCGTGCCACCGTGCTGCCCTATTTAAATCAACTTTGTAAAAACAGTTTAACCTACCTCCTTCTCCGTACTTTCAGGGGTTTTGGAATTCAGATCTGAGAAGACCCTCTAATTGCCATATTTATTAGAGGCGGGGGTTTATTGTTTAATTTTAATGTTTGTTTTTTATTTGTTTTATTTTTTACTTTAGTTTTTACTTTATTTTATTTATTTATTTAATATGTATTTATTAATATATTATTTATTTAATATTTTTCTAATTTACTTACTTTTTTCTTCTGTTTTTTCAATTTTCTGTTCTTGTGTTGATATGATGTTTTTTGTATTTTAATTTGTCTTTTGTTTAACAAGAAAAGGTCAAATGTTTGAGAAAATATGTCATGTAAGATGCATACAATATATATAAGTTTGTATAATCTCTTGATAAACAAAAGAAAAACTTTACAAAAACAACAGTTTAAACAGTAACACTGAAATGGCATGGGAGAAACCCACAGTGGAGAGAGGAATTTTTTTAAAACACACATTTTATCAGAATTTTCACTGAATCTGGAATTGTTTTATATGGTTGTAAATAAATAAATTGTATGGGTATTAAAAAGATATAGATGAAAAAATGTGAACCTTTCCTTCTGACTGGTTGCAAATCATTAAAAACTGATAATGAACAGTTGAACCTATTTTATACTTTATAAATTACAGCCTACAAATTAAGTAACTATAAAGGGTTCAAAATAAAAGCTAACAGATATTACATCACCAGTTATTACGGCACAGAAAGGATATAAAACTTTATTTAAACACGATAAAAATGGATCCACGTCCTCTTGAACGGCAGACTACAGCTGGCTTTAATTTTGAAAGGGCCTGCAGGAAATCATGTTTGCGCAGTAAGGCACTTTCCGTGGAGTCCACGCGACCAGGGGCGTGACCAGCACCAAAAGGGGCGGGGCGTCAGGTTTTTGAGTACGTAGACAAACGAGAGTCGGTCCCAGTGCGAGAAGCAGCAGAGCGACGAGCGCGAGGACGAAACGACGACAAACAAACAAACAAACAAACAAACAACAGCGACGACAAGATGGTGGCCAAACAGAGGATCCGCATGGCGAACGAGAAACACAGCAAGAACATCACGCAGAGAGGAAACGTGGCCAAGACGACGGTGAGTAAAACCGGCATCATCATCGTCAGGGCGAAGAGCGCGAGCCGAAACTGATCGATAGCTGATCAGAAACCGATCGATCGCGTGAGGATCCGTCGGCAGGTCCAGTCAGGCCAACTTCAGGAGCACCTGAGCTCCTGTACAGACAGGCTGCAACAGATGGTTTTGAAAACGGGAAAAGCCAAAGGTCAAAGGTCAAAAATGACCGTTTTAAAGGTGAGACGCTTTAAAAGTGTCTCCACAGGAGAGTAAAGCGCAGGCATTGATCACAGTTGATCGAGTTTAGAGCTAATGTAACTCAGAAGTCTGAGAATTCCAGAGAAACGGGCTGTCTGTGAAGGCAGCACACTTGGAGATGGTCCCAGCAGGCCTGGGAGAAAGGTGGGGTACACCTGGACAGGTCTCAGGTCTAGTTTTAGTCACCATCAGAGTCAAACCCACAACCTTCCTGCAGCGAGGCGACCGTGATAACCGCTGCTCCACCCAATCGACAATAAACACAGATCGGGATGAGTGTGACGGGCTGATCAATAGTGTGTGTGTTTGTGTTTCAGAGGAGCCTCACCGATGACAAAGGTGTGGGGCCGTGGCTGCTCGCCCTCTTCATCTTCGTCGTCTGTGGATCAGGTGAGTCCTCCTCTTCTTCTTCTGTCATAAATGATTTTCTGGTTTATGAAAGTTTTAAATAACTGATGACTAAAGTGCTGGAAATGGGCGGGGCCTGTCCCTGTGATGTCATGGCACGCTGTGCTGATGTGACCTTTAATTGATGAAGAGCACCTGGTGCTTCATGTGTGTTTAACTAGGCTGATGTGAGCACGCTCAGACGTGATCACAGAGGTCGTGTCAGGTTATCTTTAATGGAAACTAATTTTAAAAAATATATTTAAAATAATATAAAATCAAAGGGAAAACATGCTTTAAAAAAGTGCTAAAAATGTCATAAGTATTCAAATAAACTGAATATTTTAACTTTAGAGCTAAAAAAAAAATTAATAATAATGGATTGGATTTCATAAAGCGCTTTACAATACCACTATTCATTCACTCTCACATTCACACACTGGTGGAGGCAGCTACAGTTGTAGCCACAGCTGCCCTGGGGCAGACTGACAGAGGCGAGGCTGCCATAGCATTAATACTAAAAATAAGTTTGTTTTTTAAGTAAAAATAAGATAAAAATGTAAACAAATTCTTTAAATAATATC
>JAQSNX010007955.1:0-15661 GCA_029532605.1 Oreochromis grahami
TTTGATTTTTTCTGTGAAGAATTTGGCAAAGTCATTGCAGGCCATGGTCAAATGAAGTTCAGCTGCCATTGACACAGGAGGGTTTGTTAGCCTGTCAACTGTAGAAAATAAGACCTGAGTGTTATGACTGTTTTGGTGATGATGTCAGAGAAGTAGGACCTCCTTGCACTCCTCAGTTGTAAATTATAATTGTGAAGTTTCTCTTTATAGATGTCATAATGAACCTGGAGGTTTGTTTTTCTCCATCTGCGCTCAGCTTTCCTACACTCTCTTTTTTCATTTTTCACCAGTGTGGAGTTTCTCCATGGAGACTTTTTCCTTCCAGAGATAACCTTCACCTTAATGGGAGCAATAGTGTCCATTACATTTAACATTTTAGCATTGAAGCTGGTGACGAGCTCATTGACTGAACCTCTGGACAGGTCAGGTGTTAATGGGAAGACCTGGTTAAAGATCTCACGACTGTTTTAGTTATACACAGTTTTGTGATCACTGCTGTTGATATATTTGTGTGGGCTGAGATTTTACTTTCAAAGAGAAAACAGTAATGATCAGACAGGCCCACATCAGACACAGTAACCTTCGAGATGCTCAGGCCCTTGGAGATCAGTAGGTCAAGAGTGTGTCCTCTATTATGTGTGGCCTCTGTTACATGCTGAGTCAGCCCAAAGTTACCCAGAGTGTTACTCAGGTCTTTAGTCCCTTTGTCCTGAGGGTTGTCCACATGGATGAAATCCCCAACAATAATTACACAGTCAAAATCAACACAGATCACAGACAGCAGTTCACTGAGATCATTAAAAAAGTCTGTGCAGTATTTGGGAGGCCTGTAAACATTAAGAAACACAACTTTGGATGGGGCCTTCAGCTGTAAAGCCACATATTCAAAAGACTGAAAACTTCCAGGAGATAGCTGCTTACATTGAAATGATTCATTAAATAAGACAGCAACCCCTCCTCCTCTCCTGCTCACCCTGGCCTCACTGATAAAACTGTAGTTAGGAGGGGTCGTCTCGATGAGAACAGCTCCACTGTTACTTTGGTCCAACCAAGTTTCAGTTAAAAACATAAAATCAAGGCTGTGCTCGGTGATTAGATCATTAATTAAGAATGTTTTCCCAGCTAAAGATCTAACGTTTAATAAAGCCAACTTAAGTGTTTTAGAGGTATTATTTGCCCCCTCGTGTTTGGGAGCAGTCTGTGGCACACAAGGTATGTTTACTATATTTAAAGATCTTTTAGAGTGCAGCTCCCTGTGTTTTGACCAGGCCACATGTCTCCTTCTGTCACCTAAAAGTACAGAAATTTTAAAACCTTCTAATAAACAGGGTCCCAGCTTCTCCTGGGAAAAGTCACCACTGTCATAATCCTCACAGCCTGGACCCTCCACACATCACACATCAGACTGCGGAGACAGGGCATGAAGGCGGTAAGGAGGAACTAAGGGGGGCGAGGCTGCGCAATGTAACTTCGATTGCTCTGTTGAGGGCGGGGCTCGATGGCGAACCTTTGGCTGCTCTGGTGGTGGGTTTGTGGGGGACAAAAAGGGATTGGGCCGGGGGGTAGATCTGAGCCCAACATTGACCCGCTCCATCATCTCCTCAGTGAATTTCAGGTGTGGGGAGGAGGGAGAAAGGGAGGGGGAGGAGGGTGATGGCCTGTCAGGGGTTTGGGGGACTGGAGAAGGTCGTGCTCCCTGGTCCTGGTCGTTGGTGTTGTTGAGAGAGTTGGAGGCAAGTAGGGACCCCTCTTCTTGCCTCAGACATCTCTCCTTTCTGAGGCTCTTCCTGGGTGGGGGCAGATGGAGCTCCTCCTCAAGGTTTCTGCTGGGTTTTGTCTGTTCTCGGAGTACTGTTTGTTCCTCTTTATGAGATAACTCCTTGTTTATCTCAGCCTTGGCACCAAGCACAGATGGATGACGTATGGAATAAAACAAGTTGGAGGTGAACAGTTTCACCCCTGACTTGTTAAAATTAAATCCATTTGCTTTAAACAGATGCCTGCGTTCCCAAAAAATATTAAAGTTGTTGATAAAATGCACTGAGTGGTCAGTACATGCTGATATAAGCCACAATCTGCTGAATCTCTCATCTCCTCCTCTGACGGGCGGTACAGGTCCACTGATGAATACAGCTGCATTCAGAGTGTTTACAGTATTTAATAATCCAGTAAAGTCCCGTTTCAGAACCTCCGACTGTTGTTTGGACACATCGTTATTATATTCAGACACACTATTCTAATCTAATATAACATTGTTAGCACATTTATAGCAAATGAAACGAAACACAAAATCAAATGTTTATTTTATTTTATTTCTGATTTTATTTAGTGCTTTGGTGCTGTTTCTTACATTAAAATGTCCTGTTGTAATTGGACATTTTGATTTAAGAAACAGCACCAAACTCCAACAACACTTCCCTCATGGTGCTTTATATTGTAAGGTCAAGACCCTACAATAATGCACAAAAACTCCAACCCCCTAGAGCAAGCACTTTGGCGACAGTGGGAAGGAAAAACTCTCTTTTAAAAGAGAGAAACCTTCGGCAGACCCAGGCTCTGGGATGGGGTGGCCATCTGCCTCGGCCAGTTGGTGATGAGGGAAGGAAGTTGGGAGAGGGGTTATTTTGGGCACTCAAAAACAAAAAAATTCCCTTCCCAGAAGCCAGAGGGGGCTGCAGTGGCGTGCCCGTGGGCTCTGCCGGCAGCCAGCTGTGCCACAGTGAACCGAGCCGCAGGCCCAGATGCCGGAGGCCTGAGGGCCCCCCACACCCCGGAAGAGGCCCGACCGAGCCGCAGCCCCAGAGGCTGGAGGCACAGACAAACAGTCACACACAGACACAAATGTGCATTACCACCCTCATGCACACTTTTACAAATACACAGCACTCACCCAATGTAAATACAGATAGAAATGGACATTGTACACAAAATCACACTCCCCAAACATACTCTATACCCCAGGTCCAGGTACTCTTGTCCCCAGAGGGGAAATCGCACCTAGACCCAGGAGATGTTACCCCGGGGTGGAGACAAACAGACCTGACCTGCATCCCAGACCCTAACTGGACGGCCAACACCTCCTCCTGGCATGTTTCAGTTAAAGCATGCACATGCACATGAGAAAGCCCTATAGATGAAATTTTGTCTCTTCAATTTGGCATGTTTTTTGAAAGTTTTGACAATTATTTCATCAGTCACTGGGCTGCTCGACCTCATTGAGAATATTGGAGAAGGCCACTTTTTGTTAAGTTCGTTGTATACTGACAGGGCGAGTTGTTCAATGTTCTCTAAGGACATTTTGTAGTTTTTGGACAAAATTTTGTTCCAGATAATATGGGAAAGCCTCTGTATAATAAACTCAGCTGTATCTGGATGCCATGTCGCCGCCTCATTTATTCCAGCCATAGCACGCATTACCACATCTTTAGTGACATTTTTCACCACTTCCTTGTACTCTTCCCTGTTTTTAGAGACACTGAGGACTCTTCTTGGTAATGACAACAGCTTTTTGGTGAAGGTTGGGACAGTAATATTATCATACTGTTCCCTCAGATTAAAAATCAAATATTTGTCCTTGCAGCTGAGTGCTTTGCATAGATCCTTGAGAATGGCCTTGTCTAGATTTTTCAGCCGTTTTGGGGACAAATCCAAATGTTTCTTCTTAATTTCAGGCCAGATTTTCTCAATCAGGCGATCGCTGATGGAGTCAGGAGTGAGGTGCTCTGTGAAGAACTTGTGTTTAGAGGAGACTTTTTCTGTGGCCTGTGAAACCACCAAGTGAACAAATTTTTTGGCACACAACTTTTCCCCAATCAGAAAATGATCCCCAATGACCAGACTGATGTCAGAAGGACTTAAATCTGAGCCAGAGTCTGCTGGCTTCACAGGCATTTCCAGGGGACAAGGTTCTATTTTATCAAAGTCTTGTTTGTCAGCTGTGAAGATTTTCTTCTGTGTTGTCCCAGATGCTTCCTGATGATCCTGTGTAGAAGTTTCTCTGTTTTCACTGTCATCTGTTGGTGGTGTTTTGAGATCGCTCTTCTCTGCGCTCTGATGCACCTCAAGGTTCTCCGATGAGGACAACTCTGGGGTTGGCGTCTCCTCTGTCTCTGTCGTAGCATCCACTAATTCTTTTCTCTGCTCGTCCAGTTTTGTCTGTGTAGAAGTTTCTCTGTTTTCACTGTCATCTGTTGGTGGTGTTTTGAGATCGCTCTTCTCTGCGCTCTGATGCACCTCAAGGTTTTCCGATGAGGACAACTCTGGGGTTACCGTCTCCTCTGTCTCTGTCGTAGCATCCACTAATTCTTTTCTCTGCTCGTCCAGTTTTGTCTGTGTAGAAGTTTCTCTGTCATCTGTTGGTGGTGTTTTGAGATCGCTCTTCTCTGCGCTCTGATGCACCTCAAGGTTTTGAGATCGCTCTTCTCTGCGCCGATGAGGACAACTCTGGGGTTACCGTCTCCTCTGTCTCTGTCGTAGCATCCACTAATTCTTTTCTCTGCTCGTCCAGTTTTGTCTGCATTTCTGGTAATTGTGTCTCTGTCTGACTTTCTTTGTCCTTCTTAGAGTTCTTACTCATGGCCTCCTCCAGTTCTTTCTGTTGTTTTTTAAATGCTTTGTTTGCATCCTCAAAATTTGACATGGCCTCTTTAAGTTTTACTTTTGTGTCGTTCACCACTTTCTGCTCTTCCAGGAGTTTCTTATTTTCTTCTTCCAGGACTTTTTTCTCCCACTCCAGATTCGCTCTCTGTGTTCGTTCTTTCCACAGAGCATTCCACATAGTTTCTTTCAGATTTCCTTCATGTTTCTGAAGCTGCGTGAGCTCAGCAGACAGACTGTCCTTCTCCTGTTTCAGAATCAGGATTTCACTGTCCCTCTGCTGAAGCTGCTCTTTAAGATGGTTCATCTCAAGGTCAAAGTTTATGGTCTTTTCCTGATCTGAACAAGTCTGATCCCCTTTTTCTTTGGTGGCGCAGCTCATTTCCACCTTGTATGAAGCTGATTGATCAGTGAGTTCTCCAGCTTGGATCTTAATTTGGTCCTGCTTGGTGCTTAACATTACAATTTCGGCATTCAGCTGTTTGAGTTTCTCAGACATAGTGTTTTCGAAGGTTTTCCTAGCCTGAATAAGTTTGTCAAGTTTACTCTGTGGGAGAATGTACATAAATTCTGGTTTTCCTTTCTGGTTGCTCATTTGTGATATTTAACTGTGAAACAAATCTACCGTGGTACAATCAATCAGATATTCAGATATGAATCAGAGTTTGAAGTTGTCTGTAGCAGAACTAAAGTTCACCTACAGACTTGCTAGTGACCGGAGGTAAGAAATGTGCATGCCCAGTGTGCAGGTTCACCTGCCTATTTATGGACTTGTGTTGACTGTGACGTCAGGCCTGATTCTCTTTCCTTTGATGTTTGAGACAGGCCCCGCCCACAACAACGTTCGCTATTGGCTAATTGAAAATAGGCCCCGCCCACACAGACCGCTCTAAAAATTCATACATTAATTAGAAAAATGTTTGTTTTAAAATTTATTTTGATTTATTTCTCTTCTACATTTACCCTAAAACCATTTTCACCACTGACACAGAAGCTCTTCTCTGTGGTAGAAAACCTTTATTTTCCACTCTCTCTTCACTTCCATCAGCCTCTCTCACATCTTTTTTCCCACTATTTGCTACACAGACCCTCTGCAGGATCGATGCTCTGCAGGACTTTATCACCTTTTTCAACTTCTGCCCACAGAGAGGAAATTCAGGTCAGTTCAAACACACTAACAGAATCCAAAGCTGTACAGACCCTTATTAAACACTCGATCACGCTATACACACAGCTATGGGTCAATATGAACGTATCACGTACACTGTAAAATGTAATATTGTGTTTAATTAAAAATATTAAATAGGCTGAACTCAATTTTTATCAATTTGTTATTAGAACTCAATTTAAATAAGTTACCAGTACTTTTTATGAAAAACCACTGATAAACTCAATTTGAGTTGTCTTAACTAGAAAAACTAAGTACGCTGGAAGGTTTGCTTCTCAGTGCGGAAGGATGAAAGATGTGTTCTGAAAATGCCACGTCACTCCCGTCCTCATCCCTCGTGGATCAGTCCGCATGTTCACGGTGCATTTTTTATGGAATATGTTGAGCAAACCTGGAGAAGCGTCAGCTCAAGATATTATTGTTGTCATTGCTGTGGATTTTTACCTGATAAACTGACTTGGTGAGTAAATGTTTACTCTTATTCAAACTGAATTGTGGCTTCTCTTAGTTTAGCACCAGGTTTAAAATCTTGCTAGCTAGTTAGTGTTAGCCTAGCGTTGCTGCTGCCGCTGGGCTCATTTAACTTAAAAATTAACACCACAGCCTTAAAAACCTAATATAAAACTATGTCTGTGAAATTTTATGTTGATCGTTTGAAATAAATAAGTGAGATAAGAGCCCAGACAAAATTCTTTGGGAGGTGCAACCGTTAGGGGTGGGGTAGGGTAGGTGTGGGGGGTGTATAACAGAGCTCTCCGAAAACGTGGAAGCACTTTTGCAAATGTGTGATATTTTGATAAATTAAGTAGATATTTGAGCATTACATAGCTACATTCTCGCCTGAAAATATCTTAAAAGGTTATTTTGTTACCCAGAAAGGGTAGTTTGGGGAAAAGGAGGATCGCATTTGTTGGCCACGGTTGTCGGAGCCTGTGCGTACTTGTAAGCGGGCAATGGCGGAGGAGCGCCGCTGAAAAACTTATTACTTTTTCTGGGTCACAAAATAAACTTTTAAGATATTTTCAGGCGAGAATGTAGCTGTGTAAATTTCAAATATCTGCTCGATTTATCAAGACATCACATATTTGCAAAAATGCTCCGACGTTTTCGGAGACTTCCATTTTTTTCACGCTTTGTGGCAGCTTTTGAACATCTGTGGCATCTATTTATGTCAAATCTAGCCTTTATTTAACAACATAAGCAAACTCTATGTTACAATGATTGCACAGCCATTAAGGATCAAATCAGTTTCTGAAAAATGTTCTGTTTTTTCTCCCTCTGCTTGCTTCTTACTGTCTTTGAGGCTCGGGACCAGCACTCCTGTTGTTGGACAGAAAGACATCAACTCAGTGGTAAGTATTTTGGTTTTCCAATATATTAGCAACTGTCAGTGACATTTATATTAATCAGGCTGAACTTTAATCATACTTTAGATCAGCCTGTTTTACTTATTGTTTTATTTGTGCTTTGGTTTGGGGAAGTTGTTTCTTTACTGATCTTTTCCTGTCTTCTGTTATTAGACTTGAGATATGACTGCACTATGCTGTTGCTGGTGACTCCAGTTAATTCTACAAGACTGTGTAAGTAAACAAACAACAACAGTTTGGTCTGCATTTCTTGAAAGATCACATCCCCCAAACGTAGTTTAGAGGGTCTACACTGTATATAGTGAAGTCTGCAAGTTTTCTAACAGCAAAATTTGTTTTGTGCCCAAAATCATTTTGCACATCATTAGAATGAAAGTTATTGGCCATGTTTGCATAGCCCTTTTTTAAAATGATGCTTTCATGACATTATTGTGTGTTGTGTGGTGGTCACGGCTATCCAGACTGACAATTTGGGACATTGAATGTCACCTCTCCGGTGGGGAGGGAGCCTAAGATTGTCTAAATTGGAGTCTGTTTTATACCAAATGCAGAAAAAAAAATGTTTTAAGAAAGCAATTAAGTTCATGTTCCAAAAAATATGATTGTTTGCTTGCAGGACAACAGGAGAGACGAGTCCTCCGTCACAGATGGTGTGGTCAGTGAAGATGGTCGCCTGCAGGTTCAAGCTCATTGCATCTCCAACCCCCATCCATTGCCATTGTACTTAAGGGAAGTTAAAGACTTTCTTCTGCACCTACATTTGGATCACCTCGATCCATGATAGTCATTCAGGCAGTAATGCCTGGACTGGAAACAAGCCATCCTTAAAATAATACAACATTCCAGCTCCTATGTTGGAATGGAAAACAAATCTGTTGTTTAAATTAGAGACTGCACTTGTGACAGAACAACAAATATTTTATTTTTATTATATAAGTAATGTAAGTACAAAACAAACTTGTGGTAGGCCTAAACTTATTTTCAGAATAATTACATCTGAGACTTTGTTTCATTGTAAGATTATAACAGTGATGACAATATAATTGTTTGTTGTTCAGCAGAACAGTGTCCAGTATGTTGGCTGTTATACTTTGTTGTGTTTGAAAATAAAAGTTGGGCTCATTTTAACATCATTACAAAAATTGTTGTTAATTATTTTTAATCATATTCAGGTTACCACAAATTGTTTTTTCATTTAGTTGAACTTGAAATGTTTCTCAGTAGGTAAACAATTGATATTTCTGACTGTAAGGCAAGGCAAGGCAAGTTTATTTATATAGCACAATTCAACAACAAGGTGATTCAAAGTGCTTTACAGAGACATTAAAAACAAAATAGATAAAAAGCATGATTTAAAATTGATTACGACAAGCAAACAAACAAAACCGTATATAAAATCAAAACAGTAGATAAAATCAAAACAGTAGATAAAATCAGAACAGTAGATAGAATCAGTAGTTAAAATGTAAGTTTTGGAATTTAAGCTTAAAAGTTTGTTCGCGAGTGATGGGAGAAGGGAGCCGGAGATTGACAGACGGATTGGTGCTGCGGCTGCAGTGATGCGGACGCTGCACCGGTCCGTCGTGGTGAAGAGGGAGCTGAGTGTAAAAGCAAAGCTCTCAATTTACCGGTCGATCTACGTCCCTACCCTCACCTATGGCCACGAGCTGTGGGTAGTGACCGAAAGAACGAGATCGCGGATACAAGCGGCGGAAATGAGCTTCCTCCGAAGGGTGGCTGGCCTCTCCCTTAGAGATAGGGTGAGAAGTTCGGCCATCCGGGAGGGGCTCAGAGTAGAGCCGCTGCTCCTCCGCATCGAAAGGAGCCAGTTGAGGTGGCTCGGGCATCTGACAAGGATGCCTCCTGGGTGAGGTGTTCCGGGCATGTCCCACCGGGAGGAGGCCCCGGGGCAGACCCAGGACACGCTGGAGAGATTATATCTCTCGGCTGGCCTGGGAACGCCTTGGTATTCCCCGGATAAGCTGGAGGAGGTGGCTGGGGAGAGGGAGGTCTGGGCTTCTCTGCTTGGGCTGCTGCCCCCCGACCCGGCCTCGGATAAAGCGGATGAAGATGGATGGATGGAAGCTTAAAAGTGTGGATTTGGTGCTTTATTCAAAAGCAGCTGAGAACAGGTGAGTCTTCAATCTGGATTTAAATAAACTGAGTGTTTCAGCTGATCTGAGGCTTTCTGGGAGTTTGTTCCAGATATAAGGAGCATAAAAGCTGAATGCAGCTTCTCCGTGTCTGGTTCTGACTCTGGGAACTGATAAAAGACCGGATCCAGATGATCTGAGAGATCTGGAAGGTTCATACTGGGTCAGGAGGTCACTGATGTATTTTGGTCCTAAACCATTCAGAGCTTTATAGACTAGCATCAGAGCTTTAAAGTCTATCCTCTGACGGACAGGCAGCCAGTGTAAAGACCTCAGAGCTGGACTGATGTGGTCCACTTTTTTGGTCTTAGTGAGGACTCGAGCAGCAGAGTTCTGAATGAGCTGTAGTTGTCTGACTGATTTTTTAGGTAGACCTGTAAAGATGCTGTTACAGTAATCAAGCCTACTAAAGATGAATGCATGGACTAGTTTTTCCAGGTCCTGTTGAGACATCAGATCTTTTATCCTTGAAATATTCTTGAGGTGATAGTAAGCTGATTTTGTTATTGTCTTAATGTGTTTTTCTAAGTTTAGGTCGGCATCCATCACTACACCCGAATTTCTCGCCTGGTTTGTGGTTTTTAGGTGTATAGATTGAAGTTCTCTGGTGACCTGTAATCGTTTTTCTTTGGCTCCAAAGACTATTACCTCAGTTTTGTTTTTGTTTAGCTGGAGAAAATTGTGGCACAGCCAGTCATTAATTTCCTCAATGCAATTACCAAGAGCCTGTACAGGGCCTCGGTCTCCTGGTGACATTGTGATATATATTTGTGTGTCATCTGCATAGCTATGATAGTTTATTTTGTTGTTCTTTATAATCTGTGCCAGTGGGAGCATGTAAATTTTGAACAGAAGGGGTCCCAAGATGGAACCTTGGGGAACTCCACATGTGATACTTGTCTGCTCAGATGTGAAGTTACCTATTGATACAAAGTATTTCCTGTTTTCTAAGTATGTTTTGAACCAGTTTAGTACAGTTCCTGAAAGACCTGCCCAGTTCTCCAGTCGTTTGAGTAATATGTTGTGGTCAACTGTGTCAAATGCTGCACTGAGATCCAGTAGAACTAAGACTGACATTTTTCCACTGTCTGTATTCAGACATATGTCATTAAACACTTTGGTCAGAGCGGTTTCAGTGCTGTGGTTCTGTCTAAAACCTGACTGGAAGGCATCATAGCAGTTATTCTGTGTTAAGAAGTAATTGAGCTGTTGAGAAACTGCTTTTTCAATGATCTTACTTAAAAATGGGAGATTTGAGATCGGCCTGTAGTTATTCATTTGTGTCTTGTCAAGATTGTCCTTTTTCAGTATAGGTTTTATTACAGCAGTTTTTAGTGATTCTGGAAACACACCTGATATTAAAGAAAAGTTGACGATCTGTAACAGGTCTGACTCCAAAGTCTTTGAGACCTTTTTGAAAAAACTTGTTGGCAGGACATCTAAACAGCAAGAGGAGGAGTTCAGTTGACCTAAGATGTCCTCCAGGTCTTTGCTTTTAATAGGGTGAAACTGTTTCATGATATTTAAACAGTTTTTGGGTGGACACAGTACATATCCTGGATCTGCTGTTGATGCATTAATTGCTTGTCTAATCTTTTGGATTTTTTCTGTGAAGAATTTGGCAAAGTCATTGCAGGCCATGGTCGAATGAAGTTCAGCTGCCATTGACACAGGAGGGTTTGTTAGCCTGTCAACTGTAGAAAATAAGACCTGAGTGTTATGACTGTTTTTGGTGATGATGTCAGAGAAGTAGGACCTCCTTGCACTCCTCAGTTGTAAATTATAATTGTGAAGTTTCTCTTTATAGATGTCATAATGAACCTGGAGGTTTGTTTTTCTCCATCTGCGCTCAGCTTTCCTACACTCTCTTTTTTCATTTTTCACCAGTGTGGAGTTTCTCCATGGAGACTTTTTCCTTCCAGAGATAACCTTCACCTTAATGGGAGCAATAGTGTCCATTACATTTAACATTTTAGCATTGAAGCTGGTGACGAGCTCATTGACTGAACCTCTGGACAGGTCAGGTGTTAATGGGAAGACCTGGTTAAAGATCTCACGACTGTTTTAGTTATACACAGTTTTGTGATCACTGCTGTTGATATATTTGTGTGGGCTGAGATTTTACTTTCAAAGAGAAAACAGTAATGATCAGACAGGCCCACATCAGACACAGTAACCTTCGAGATGCTCAGGCCCTTGGAGATCAGTAGGTCAAGAGTGTGTCCTCTATTATGTGTGGCCTCTGTTACATGCTGAGTCAGCCCAAAGTTACCCAGAGTGTTACTCAGGTCTTTAGTCCCTTTGTCCTGAGGGTTGTCCACATGGATGAAATCCCCAACAATAATTACACAGTCAAAATCAACACAGATCACAGACAGCAGTTCACTGAGATCATTAAAAAAGTCTGTGCAGTATTTGGGAGGCCTGTAAACATTAAGAAACACAACTTTGGATGGGGCCTTCAGCTGTAAAGCCACATATTCAAAAGACTGAAAACTTCCAGGAGATAGCTGCTTACATTGAAATGATTCATTAAATAAGACAGCAACCCCTCCTCCTCTCCTGCTCACCCTGGCCTCACTGATAAAACTGTAGTTAGGAGGGGTCGTCTCGATGAGAACAGCTCCACTGTTACTTTGGTCCAACCAAGTTTCAGTTAAAAACATAAAATCAAGGCTGTGCTCGGTGATTAGATCATTAATTAAGAATGTTTTCCCAGCTAAAGATCTAACGTTTAATAAAGCCAACTTAAGTGTTTTAGAGGTATTATTTGCCCCCTCGTGTTTGGGAGCAGTCTGTGGCACACAAGGTATGTTTACTATATTTAAAGATCTTTTAGAGTGCAGCTCCCTGTGTTTTGACCAGGCCACATGTCTCCTTCTGTCACCTAAAAGTACAGAAATTTTAAAACCTTCTAATAAACAGGGTCCCAGCTTCTCCTGGGAAAAGTCACCACTGTCATAATCCTCACAGCCTGGACCCTCCACACATCACACATCAGACTGCGGAGACAGGGCATGAAGGCGGTAAGGAGGAACTAAGGGGGGCGAGGCTGCGCAATGTAACTTCGATTGCTCTGTTGAGGGCGGGGCTCGATGGCGAACCTTTGGCTGCTCTGGTGGTGGGTTTGTGGGGGACAAAAAGGGATTGGGCCGGGGGGTAGATCTGAGCCCAACATTGACCCGCTCCATCATCTCCTCAGTGAATTTCAGGTGTGGGGAGGAGGGAGAAAGGGAGGGGGAGGAGGGTGATGGCCTGTCAGGGGTTTGGGGGACTGGAGAAGGTCGTGCTCCCTGGTCCTGGTCGTTGGTGTTGTTGAGAGAGTTGGAGGCAAGTAGGGACCCCTCTTCTTGCCTCAGACATCTCTCCTTTCTGAGGCTCTTCCTGGGTGGGGGCAGATGGAGCTCCTCCTCAAGGTTTCTGCTGGGTTTTGTCTGTTCTCGGAGTACTGTTTGTTCCTCTTTATGAGATAACTCCTTGTTTATCTCAGCCTTGGCACCAAGCACAGATGGATGACGTATGGAATAAAACAAGTTGGAGGTGAACAGTTTCACCCCTGACTTGTTAAAATTAAATCCATTTGCTTTAAACAGATGCCTGCGTTCCCAAAAAATATTAAAGTTGTTGATAAAATGCACTGAGTGGTCAGTACATGCTGATATAAGCCACAATCTGCTGAATCTCTCATCTCCTCCTCTGACGGGCGGTACAGGTCCACTGATGAATACAGCTGCATTCAGAGTGTTTACAGTATTTAATAATCCAGTAAAGTCCCGTTTCAGAACCTCCGACTGTTGTTTGGACACATCGTTATTATATTCAGACACACTATTCTAATCTAATATAACATTGTTAGCACATTTATAGCAAATGAAACGAAACACAAAATCAAATGTTTATTTTATTTTATTTCTGATTTTATTTAGTGCTTTGGTGCTGTTTCTTACATTAAAATGTCCTGTTGTAATTGGACATTTTGATTTAAGAAACAGCACCAAACTCCAACAACACTTCCCTCATGGTGCTTTATATTGTAAGGTCAAGACCCTACAATAATGCACAAAAACTCCAACCCCCTAGAGCAAGCACTTTGGCGACAGTGGGAAGGAAAAACTCTCTTTTAAAGAGAGAAACCTTCGGCAGACCCAGGCTCTGGGATGGGGTGGCCATCTGCCTCGGCCAGTTGGTGATGAGGGAAGGAAGTTGGGAGAGGGGTTATTTTGGGCACTCAAAAACAAAAAAATTCCCTTCCCAGAAGCCAGAGGGGGCTGCAGTGGCGTGCCCGTGGGCTCTGCCGGCAGCCAGCTGTGCCACAGTGAACCGAGCCGCAGGCCCAGATGCCGGAGGCCTGAGGGCCCCCACACCCCGGAAGAGGCCCGACCGAGCCGCAGCCCCAGAGGCCGGAGGCACAGACAAACAGTCACACACAGACACAAATGTGCATTACCACCCTCATGCACACTTAAACAAGTACTGAGCACTCACCCAATGTAAATACAGACAGAAATGGACATTGTACACAAAATCACACTCCCCAAACATACTCTATACCCCAGGTCCAGGTACTCTTGTCCCCAGAGGGGGAAATCGCACCTAGACCCAGGAGATGTTACCCGGGGTGGAGACAAACAGACCTGACCTGCATCCCAGACCCTAACTGGACGGCCAACACCTCCTCCTGGCATGTTTCAGTTAAAGCATGCACATGCACATGAGAAAGCCCTATAGATGAAATTTTGTCTCTTCAATTTGGCATGTTTTTTGAAAGTTTTGACAATTATTTCATCAGTCACTGGGCTGCTCGACCTCATTGAGAATATTGGAGAAGGCCACTTTTTGTTAAGTTCGTTGTATACTGACAGGGCGAGTTGTTCAATGTTCTCTAAGGACATTTTGTAGTTTTTGGACAAAATTTTGTTCCAGATAATATGGGAAAGCCTCTGTATAATAAACTCAGCTGTATCTGGATGCCATGTCGCCGCCTCATTTATTCCAGCCATAGCACGCATTACCACATCTTTAGTGACATTTTTTCACCACTTCCTTGTACTCTTCCCTGTTTTTAGAGACACTGAGGACTCTTCTTGGTAATGACAACAGCTTTTTGGTGAAGGTTGGGACACAGTAATAGTATCATGTCACTGTTCCCTCAGATTAAAATCAAATATTTGTCCTTGCAGCTGAGTGCTTTGCATAGATCCTTGAGAATGGCCTTGTCTAGATTTTTCAGCCGTTTTGGGGACAAATCAAATGTTTCTTCTTAATTTCAGGCCAGATTTTTCTCAATCAGGCGATCGCCTGATGGGTCAGGAGTGAGGTGCTCTGTGAAGAACTTGTGTTTAGGAGACTTTCTGTAGCCTGTGGGAAACCACCAAGTGAACAAATTTTTTTGGCACACAACTTTTCCCCAATCAGAAAATGATCCCCAATGACCAGACTGATGTCAGAAGGACTTAAATCTGAGCCAGAGTCTGCTGGCTTCACAGGCATTCCAGGGACAAGGTTCTATTTTATCAAAGTCTTGTTTTGTCAGCTGTGAAGATTTTTCTTCTGTGTTGTCCCAGATGCTTCCTGATGATCCTGTGTAGAAGTTTTCTCTGTTTTCACTGTCATCTGTTGGTGGTGTTTTGAGATCGCTCTTCTCTGCGCTCTGATGCACCTCAAGGTTCTCCGATGAGGACAACTCTGGGGTTGGCGTCTCCTCTGTCTCTGTCGTAGCATCCACTAATTCTTTCTCTGCTCGTCCAGTTTTGTCTGTGTAGAAGTTTCTCTGTTTTCACTGTCATCTGTTGGTGGTGTTTTGAGATCGCTCTTCTCTGCGCTCTGATGCACCTCAAGGTTTTCCGATGGGACAACTCTGGGGTTACCGTCTCCTCTGTCTCTCTGTCGTAGCATCCCACTAATTCTTTTCTCTGCTCGTCCAGTTTGTCTGTGTAGAGTTTCTCTGTCATCTGTTGGTGGTGTTTTGAGATCGCTCTTCTCTGCGCTCTGATGCACCTCAAGGTTTTCCGATGAGGACAACTCTGGGAGTTACCGTCTCCCTCTGTCTCTGTCGTAGCATGCCACTAATTCTTTTCTCTGCTCGTCCAGTTTTGTCTGCATTTCTGGTAATTGTGTCTCTGTCTGACTTTCTTTGTCCTTCTTAAGTTCTTACTCATGGCCTCCTCCAGTTCTTTCTGTTGTTTTTTAAATGCTTTGTTTGCATCCTCAAAATTTGACATGGCCTCTTTAAGTTTTTTACTTTTGTGTCGTTCACACTTTCTGCTCTTCCAGGAGTTTCTTATTTTCTTCTTCAGGACTTTTTCTCCACTCCAGATTCGCTCTCTGTGTTCGTTCTTTCCACAGAGCATTCCCATAGTTTCTTTCAGATTTCCTTC
>JAQSNX010007956.1:0-14923 GCA_029532605.1 Oreochromis grahami
GTGTGTGTGTGGGGGGGGGGGGCTCCCTTCCATTGTAAGGGCGGACTAACCTCTTTTTCGTTTTGTTTTCTTTCATTTATTTGTTTGTGCCACCTCCCTTGGCAAACCCAGGTTGCAGGTCATACATAGCGCTGATTCCCAGCTGTGCTGAGACCCCAATTGTTTGCAGTGCGTGCCCACAGCTAAATTGATTGTAATGTCTGTTCTGCCTTTTATAAGTTACACTGGAGAATACAGTGTACTACTTTCCTAGAGCTCCCTCTAGTGGCTGCTTTGTAATATTGTTTTGATTACTTTGAAAAAGAAAAATAGTGGAAGCGGAAAATCCAAGATGGGTGAGCTAATGCCGAAGTATTGTTGTTTTAAGCTGATATGGGCCTTGAAATGTTGTTGCTTTGGACGAGATTTGTCTGTAAGTATGAGTGATGATAAAATAATAATTGTCTCTTGGTTTTGCTTAAAATTGTTATGATAATTTGTAATTTAATTGAGTATGTACGTTTTATCTTGTTTGCTTGCTTAAAGAGTGTAAAAAGCTAGTTAGCCAGTGCAGCTGAAGGTAGCAGCTGCACTGGCTCTCAGCCGGGAAAACAAGATGGCTGGTTGACACTGAGGAAGAAGCATAATCCTAAACAGAAGCCGCCAGTACACCACCAACCTATTCATGTGTCTAACCCTAACCTTAAATTTCTGGGGAAACTTGGTCTTTGTAGGAAAGACAGCATCCATCACACTTTGGATGGAGTAGCTCTCATTTCTAGAAATCTGGCAAAATTTTGCAAACTAGGGTGACCAACCGTCCTCTTTTCCCTGGACATGTCCACTTTTCACGTTCTGTCCGGAGCGTCCAGGGGATTTTGAGATTGATAAAAATGTCCGGGTTTTCCTATATTCCGACAGAGGACCCATGTGTGTGACGTCATCACCAAACTGCTGCTTTGTGAGCGCTTGTTCACAGTGTTGCCAACTTAGCTATATTTAGTGAGTTTTCAGACCCCCTTAGCAACTTTTTTTCTAAAAAGCAACTAGCGACAAATCTGGCAACTTTTTCTGGTGTTATCGGAGACTTTTGACGACTTTTTGACGTGAAAGCACCGCCGTGGGCACCTCGACCGTGCCAAAGTGCTCACAGGCAGCGGGTAGTCCTTACAGAGCAGTCATAGCCAGTGTTGGGTAAGTTACTTTAAATTAGTAACTTAGTTACATTACTAGTTACTTCTCTAAAAAAGTAACTCAGTTACTTCAAGTTACTCGTTACTTTCAGAGTAACTAGTTACTAGGGAAAGTAACTTTGGTTTTACTCAGACTTCTCTTGTTAATGTGTTGCTTCCGTAACTGGATACCCAGCAAGACTGCCAGTCTTCTAGCTTGCTTACTTGCCACAAGTGCACTGTGCCACCTACCAATAGAAAGGAAAAAATAATGTGCACATTTCCACGAGAGAAATCCCACGCCTGGACCGTCGTTGACCGCCGCCATGATTCTAGCCTGCTTTTTACATCCAACACAAAAACTGCAGTCGTGGTGCTTTTGATTGTACTCAGAACTCGGAAATTCTGCCTTCTGAATAGGAAGATGTAGGTAACACCAGACTGCAGATGAGCTGCATACAGAGCTGGACTGGGACAAAAAAATCGTCCCGGGCATTTTGACTAGAGACCGGCCCACCATTATAGGAAAAATCATAAAGCCTTTGAATGAAAATAAACACTGTTGTGACAGTGATGTTCACTGTTCTGATGGTATATATGTATCGATCTATCAATCGTTTGTTGTAAGACTCAGATAATTATTTTTTTAAAAGCGAGACATTTTAAATGAGAATAATAATGAAAAGTATTTCCTTGTCCCCCCCTTTCCCTGTTAATGCCCTACCTGGCCCCCTGGCAACACTTTGCTAGACCCGCCCCTGCACAGTTACCAGCTGTCAGCTACATAGAAAAAGATCCTGGTGTTATTTGTCTCTCAGAAACAGTTCATAACTTCCCTTCAACTCATTCATGTCACCTAAAAGGTAAACCTGTTTCTCCATCACCTGTTCAGCTCTGATGATTCAGTAAGGACATCTCCTGGTTTCATCTGCATGTTTCCCTCACCAGATAACCAAACCGATATCATGACCAGCAGCTTAACAGCTGTGGCTCCAGCAAACATCAGCTGATACTAGAAATTAATATTAAATAAATTCTAACAACAGCTGATCAAGCTTAAACGTGCTGCTGTTGTTTAACGCCACATCCGCTGGTTTCCTCTTTCTGGCGCAAAGTGGGCGATAAATAAACAAGAGAGAAAAGCCGATCAGCTGATCATTGATCAGTTTCGTGATTGAAGTAGAAACAGGAGAGAATGAGAGAAGAAGAGGCAGCTGTGCAGCTTCAGCTTTGTGTCTTTTTCATTGTAGCTGAAGTCCGGGACAAACTGTGTTCCTTTTCACCTCAGTACGAAACGCGTAATATTTTCTCTGAATACCAGACGATTCTGTTTTTACTGGACGGTTGGCAACTCTAATAATTAATCTTATGAACAAAATAAAGTTCAACATCAGTAACATAGCACCCACTCAGCTGTATAGAAACTCCGTCATGCTAGCTAGCACGCAGTACGAAAATGTCAGCATACCGAAAATAAACTCCACCTAAACTTGGTTTATATCTGACCCAGATAGACTGCAGGTCATAACTTCTTACCTGAAGTTCAGTTCACCTGACACTCGGATCGCGGCCGCTTCGGGTCTCTCCTCTTGCCTCCCTTTTCCTTCATCCACCTGCTGGCTTCCACCACTTGCTAATGTTATTGAATCTCTGGAAGCTCCGCGATATCCACCACACGAAGTAACGAGTAACGAGCCTATCTAAATCCCAGTAACGAGTAACGCGTTCCTGGTTTTGGCATAATAACTAGTTACCGTGCTCGTTACCACAATAATAACGTAGTTACTGTAACGCGTTACTTAATAACGCGTTAGTCCCAACACTGGTCATAGCTGATGTCAGAGCAGGAGATATTCACCCCTATACATACAAACTGCAAATGAATCGCAGCAGTAAATGTACATTTTCTTTGTCTAAAATAAATGAAGGCACTAAAATACATTATTCCCATCACTGAAAACTTAAAAATCGGATGTTCTTGCAGAGCCTTAAGTCCATCTTGTATATCCAATTTCGACTGAAGCTGTCTGGTGAGGCTTGCTGTGTCCATTTTGTTTGTTAATGGTTAAAAATGTTCTTCTTATACTGTTACTTTTTATGGATCACAAGGTTTAAAACTACTTAAAAAGACACACACACACACACAGACACACAAAGTAACTCCGCCAGAGTGCCTATTTCGGGTCACTTTTGCCGGTCCCAAGTCCAGATAAAGGGGGAGGGTTGGAATTGTGACATTAAAAAAACAATAATTGATAAAAGACATTAATTTGTGGTTCTAAACATGTTCTAAATACTTTTGGGTGTTTTTTTACTCACTTTATGTCTCTTCCACAATGTTATTTCTCTCTCCTACAGCGTCTGTTACAATTACGTGGGCATGACTGTCATGGAACGGACATATTATAGTTGTTTAAGAAGTGTTACTACCACCTAGTGGTAACTAAGCAGAATGTCTTTTTTGTAGAGGAAGTGGTCTACAGGAAGTAGTGTGCTCTTTAGCTGCTGCAGTGACAGCATTTGTAATCTAATGGCAATCTCTGCAATCCTGGTGTTAAAGTCCACAATATCGGCTTCATCCGTAAGTTCCTATACATTTAATGTGTATTAGTAAGTTTTGACATTGTTTTGAGTTAAATCATATGGAGGCAGGTAGATGCTTATATTTTTTCAGCAGATGCCTCATCTGTGGTCGTGTGTTTTTCACTAGAGCAATGTTATTCTCCCAATGTAATGGAACATGTCTTCATTGTGTATTTTGTATTCCTTTTCTTTGTACAGTTTTACAAAAGAGAGAGAGAGAGAATTTATTTTCATCATTAAATCCTGCCAAACACAGCAAGCAGCCTGTTTCTTGGAGGATGAAGTGCTGGGAATAAAGATTGTTAAGCTAGCTGTATAGCTGAAATTACGTTGCCTGCAACAAACTTTAGTGAGGACAGCATAATGACCAATTATGCAAATTAGGTGATGGCGTCATTTAGCGAGTTCTAGCGACTTTTAGGACAGCGAATACCAATTTTCCTTACTGAGGAGTTGGCAACAGTGCTTGTTCTGCGCTCACAGACGGGACAGACAGCGCGCACCAACACGCCTAATGATGTTTAAAAGATCCCAAAGCGCAAGTGCATCTTTTCAGACGAACTGCAAAAGAAATTCCCTTCGTAACAGCCCAGTACTGGTAACTTTTCTTATGCAGATGAGGCATTATTTCTGTACCATTATTTAATTCCAGAGGCTTTTAAGTTATTTTTTTGCACTTGTTGACTTGTAAAAGCCTATATGATATATTTTATTTCACAATTCATTAACTGCACAGAGAAGGCATCATGTTAAATATGTTACCTTAAGCAAGTTCTTCATGACTAAGCCAAGTGTCCTCTTTTTTGGAAATCAAAATATGGTCACCCTATGTAAACCCTCCAAAATGTGACTATCCAGAGTTGGGACCAGGAAGCAGAGTTTCAGTCTTACATGTCTCTCTGCAGCTTCTCTCCTCCTGTTATTCCCCCAAACCCCATCCCCTTAGAAAGTCTGCCTGCTACCACACAGACAAAAAACAAACTAAAACCCAGCAAAAAATTACTTAAACATAAAAACATGGAGACAGTATTTACACTGAATATGTTCATTTGTTCCCTTCAATAAAAATCAATCAGTTCATCAAATAAAATCAGTTGTTGATTGACTCAGTTTGATTGACAGGACAGATGATCAAAGGTGCAGAGTTATTACCACCATCACTCAGACAGGGACAGAAGAATGGGTGGAGTTTGTGAGTGAAGGAGCAGCCAGTAAAGGAGTAGATAAGAGCTGCAGCACCTACATCATAAAAGGAGACCAGACCCTCCTCATAATCCACAAACACCCCCACCATCTCAGGATCAGACTGAAGACAGAGGGGGACTGAAGGACCAGCAAGAGCTCTGTATTCATTTCCATTTCTTAGCCACACAGTCCAGAAACCATCCTGAGGAGTTAGTTCGATTTTTCCCTTCCTGTTGATCGACTCTCTGGCCACTCCTAAATCCCAGTCAGTCTTTCCTTTAACCTGAACCTCAAAGTAAAATCTGCCTGAAGAGAAACTCTGCTTTCCTAAAACATTAGCGCATGGAGAAAATCTCTCTGGGTTGTCTGGAAGTTTATTCCTCACATCACCACAGTGCACTTGCTTTTTATCATCAGACAGGATGAGTTTAGAATTTGCTGTATTAGGATCCAGAGTCACATCCACTGCATACTGCTGGACCCTCTTCAGCTCAGCCTCAAACAGCTTCTTCTTCATGAGTTTCCTGAGTGTCTCCTCCAACTGAGCCACAGCTCTCACCACAGTCCCCTCATATGATGGTGGACGGACGCTGACTCCTTTCCAGTCCTTGGTGGGTGGAGCAGCTTTCAGGGACAAGAAGCTTTGGAGGAGGTGGAGGTGGTCTTCAGAGTGTGAGAGCTGCTCCACCTCGGAGCTTCTCTTCTTCAGCTCAGAGATTTCCTGTTCCAGATCTTTGATGAGACCTTCAGCCTGTTTCTCTGTAGTTTCCTGTTTGTCTTCGATCTCCTTTATGAGCTCCTTCAGGCCTCTATCAACAGACTTCTTCAGAACAGTGAAGACCTGAGCACCTTCTGCTTTCTGTCTGTCTGCAGCACATTTACTCATCTTCACTGACTCTTTGACCTGCTGAATCTTCAGTCGTCTCTTCTGGATCATCTGCTGAATTTCAACCTCTGTCTTCTCCAGCTCTGCCTTCTTTCCTTCATATTCTTCTCTCAGAGGAACAAACTCGTGGTTCTTGTGGTCTAAAACAGAGCAGAGCACGCAGACACATGTCTGGTCAGTCTTACAGAACAGCTCCAGAAGTTTATCGTGCTTCTTACACATCCTGCCTTCCAGGTTTTCCAAAGCCTCAATCAGCTGATGTTTTTTGAGGCCTTTCTTTGTCAGGTGAGGCTCCAAGTGAGTCTGACAGTAGGACTCCTGACACACCAGGCAGGACTTCAGTGCCTTCAGTCTGGTTCCAGTGCAGATGTCACAGGGAACTTCTCCTGGTTTGGCAGCTTGTTGCTCTGAGCTGCTGCTGCTGGCTTTCTGCTGAACTTCACGTCTGAATTGAGCGACCACCTCAGAGAGCAATGTGTTGACCCTCAGCTGAGGACTAATGTAGAAAGTCTCTTTACACATAGGACACTGACACATGACATTCATGTCCCAGTGCTGAGTGATGCAGTTTTTGCAGAAGTTGTGTCCACATGGTATACTGACTGGATCAGTGAACACATCCAGACAGATGCAGCACAGAAACTGATCTTCAGATCGCAGATTGCTGACAGCAGACATGTCTGCACTCTGACGGAGAAAGAAAAGAAACACATTTTATATAAAATTAACTTTAAAATTCATTTTAAAAAAGAGAGAAACAAATTTCAGACTTCACAACACAGAAAAGAGCAGGAGGAATATGTCATTGGACATTTTGTAGTTTGAGCAATATTACTGAATGAATGACATCATAGTAATTGGACTAAAAATGAAGTAAAGTGGCAGTGACAATGACGGAGAGTAATCAGGTGCGGAGCAAGCGGAATCTGCGGACCAACAGATAACAACCTTCTTAAATACTAAGGGGATTGTGGTGGACAATAACAACATTGAGGCTTGTCACCCACTTTCATGGAAAAAAAGACATACAAACTGGCCATAACAATACAGTTTACTAACAAAAAAACATCAAATTAAACTAGTAAAATAAGGAAAGCTGTTGAGAGGAACAAATGTTTACCTGAATTAGAGCTGGGCGATATGACCCAAAATTCATATCTCGATATTTTTTAGCTGGATGGCGATATAAGATATATATCTCGATATTTTTTTAAAGCCATAAAGTAAGAACAAAAAGAGAGTTCTTAGTCAAAGCTGTGTCCCAGATGTCACACAGGCACTTTTATTAACATACAGCATAGATGAAAAAAGCATACATGAAAAAAACTACTCAAAAATAAATTACGAGCATTTATTAAATAATGATGCTCTATAAATAAAAGAAAACTATGTGGTTTTGTGCATAACAAAGAGCTCACAATTGTGCAGCCAGTCAAAATGTAAACTAAAAGACGCTGAGCATAATAACGTAGACAGATTTCACAGCTGCTCTGTTCCCAACTTCTACTGTGTGACTGACAGCCTGGAGTTTGAAATCCGCTTCGTAACCGTGTCTCTGAACAGGTGCCATTTATTGTCCTTATACACACACAATACGGTAATATTACGTTGAAGCACAGTACGTATCACTCCGCGAGGCTCCTCGGTAGCCGTAATGCTCCGACAATCTATCAAGCGGTGCAGCTCCGTAGCTTAGCAAAGTCAAATAAATAAAGAAAAAACAACTATATGTGCTGTTCAAGATTCATCTGGGAACACAATATATGAACCAAAACAAATAAACAACATTTTCAGGGATTTCTATAAAACGTTGTATTCACCACAAATAAACCCATCTAAAAAGGAAATTGATCAGTTTTTAGACAACATAACTCTCCCAAAATTATCAGACTCTCAAGCAATTGCACTGGATTCGCCACTGACATTAGGTGAACTCCAGGAAGCCCTGATAAGTATGCCCAATAATAAGGCTCCAGGTCCAGACGGCTTTCCTGCAGAATTCTACAAAGAATTCTGGACGATTCTAGCACCAGTTTTTTACAGAACGTTGTTGGAAATCAAAGAAAATGGCAGACTTCCATCAAATATGAATTCTGCAAACATTAATCTCCTGCTAAAACCAGGCAAAGACCCTGTATATCCCTCAAGCTATCGTCCAATATCCCTTATAAATGTAGACCTCAAAATTATCTGCAAAGCTCTCTCGAAGAGACTAGAGAAAATAATCCCCCTCTTAATTCATCCTGACCAAACTGGATTCATAAAAGGTCGGCACTCATCAACAAATACACGTAGATTACTTAATTTGATAGACTACTCATACAGTAAAAACCTTGAAACTACAATATTTTCTTTAGATGCAGAAAAAGCGTTTGACAGAGTTAACTGGAAATTTCTATTTGCAACTTTACATAAATTTGGTTTTGGATCTTCTTTCATCAACTGGTTAAAAATATTATATAATTCCCCAACAGCTTGTGTCAGAACAAATGACCAGACATCCTCCAGCTTCTGTCTCCTGAGGGGCACCAGGCAGGGATGCCCACTCTCCCCTTCACTATTTGCAATTTTTATTGAACCACTAGCAGCAGCAATTAGACAGAATTCAGCAATTAAGGGCATAAAATGCAAGAACGTGGAACATAAAATCAGCCTTTATGCGGATGATGTGTTACTCTTTCTCCAAAATTCACAAACCAATATCTCTGGGGTGATTGAACTGATAAACTCTTTTGCAAGAATATCAGATTACTCAATTAACTGGTCAAAATCTACAGTCCTTCCGATTAATTGCTCCTTCCATAATTCCTCTTCTACTCCACTGCAATCGGGAAATATAAAATATTTAGGTATTAATGTTTCTCCCAAGCTTGCAGATCTAACTAAATTAAACCATATCCCACTTTTAAAGAAAGTAGAAGGTGATCTGGCCAGGTGGAAATGTCTACCCATATCACTCATGGGAAGGGTTGCCGCTATAAAAATGATGGTATTACCAAAAATAAATTATTTATTCTCAATGATCCCAACTAAACCGCCGCAAGATTGGTTCAGATCTCTAGATTCATATATGTCCAAATTCCTTTGGAAAAATAAGCCCCCACGTATAAGCTTAAAAACACTACAAAAGACCAAGGATAAAGGAGGATTAGAACTACCTAACTTTCAGCACTACTTCTTAGCCAACAGGCTTCAGTTTATCTCAGGATGGCAAAAACATACCCTCTTAGATGAACCTTGGCTAGATGTAGAACAAGCACTTTGCAGTAATCTAGAGATTTCAGATCTACCATTTATCAGCTCAAACATCCAACGACATGAATGCTTCAAAAGCATCAACATCAGCTCTTCTCTGACAGCATGGTGGGAGTTTCTGAAGTTGACAGAGTCTTCATTAATCCCATGCAAACGTACACCTATCTGGAACAACCCTGACATATTACAAAACAATAATATGATAAACTTTTCAGATTGGAGTGGTAAAGGAATCAAATATTTAGAACATATACTAGAAGGAACAGAATTTATTTCATTTGACAGACTAGTTACACAATATGGGATCAACAAGAAAAGATTTTTAGAATATCAGCAAATTAAATCCATAGTAAAAAAGAGATTTAAACCAGGTCAAGAGGAACTACAAACACCACCAAGTGTGGTTCAATTTCTGACTCTTAAAACCCCCAAATTACTGTCCAAAATATACAGAATGCTTTCTAAAATAGATGAATCAATATCACTTCCTATTGCAAAATGGGAAGCGGATTTATCAGTTAACTTTGACCAAAACTTCTGGTCTCAGATTTGCTCAAAAACCTTTCATCTAATTAGAAATCCCAGTCTTCAATTAATTCAATACAAAATACTACATAGAGTGCACTATACAGGTCATCGGATGTTCAAGATGGGCTTTACGTCTACCAACAACTGCTCACACTGCCAAACCAATTCACCGGACAATTATATCCACGCTCTTTGGTTCTGTCCACCAGTTCAAAAGTTTTGGTGTGAGATATGTGAAGACTTATCAAAGTGTCTGAAATGTAACATTCCAACTTCCCCTTTAGTGTGTTTGTTGGGCAGCTTAGATAATGTCACTACAGAAAAGAATATAGCCCATATGGTTTTCACTGCCCTATGCATAGCCAAGAAAACAGTCCTCATGAACTGGAAAAATAAAAATAATCTTAATTCTAACCAATATAGAAATTATCTATTAGATTACATTAGTCTTAATACAGCCTCTGCCACCACATCAGATCAATTTCTCTGGGCTCCTTTGATCAGCTCCATCACCTAGTGGGGGTGGGGGGGTCATAGTTTGGTCCCACCTTCACTGTTGTGATAGGGGTGGGGGTAGGGACAGGCTTAGGGCATCGGGGGGTTCCCCAGGAGCATCTTCCTTGGGGGGCTCAACCCGGGGTAGCGGTCATGGCCAATTAGGGGCTCTGTTGGCTCTTGGGTGACGGTTTCCTCGTGGCTGCGTGCAGCAGGGCTAGGGGAGGGTCTGTGCTGACGGACGTGGGTTACTGACCTGGTAGCCTGGCTGCCCCTGGGTGGGTCCGGGATGGGCGTGAGGTTCTGGGGGCGTTCTGTCTCTGGCTGGGGCCCTGGCCGGGCCTCAGGGGCCTGGGTCCTGGTTGGTGTGTTGCCGGGGTTGTGGGCGGGTGGGTGTATGGGGGCCCGGTCCTGGCGCAGGGTGCCGCCGGTGCATCGAGCCACCTGGGGGGCTCTTCAACTGGTGGGGGAGGTTGTCACATCTTGCAGGAGCTTTCCGCTCTTCGGGAACTCTCTCTGCAGGAGGGGGAGATACAGGAGAGGTGGAGGAAGATCTCAGCCTGGGCGTCTATTGTCTTGTGTAGTCTGGAAGATGAGTGGATGATGGGGTGGGTGTAGTTTTCTCTGTGGTGGGGTCAGGTGGACTGTCCCGGGCTCTGTGGGGCCGGGCGGCGCTGCTGCACTGGGCCCCGGTCCGGATGGGCCTGGGCCCCCCTTTCCCTGGCGGGTTGCAGAGTATGGGGGTGCCTACTGGGGTCAGCGGGGGAGCTGGCCCCAGGGAGGGGTCACTTGACCCTCCCTTCCTTCCCTCCCCATCTCCAGCTGCCTCCCTCTTCTCGCTCCACCACAGTCACCCACACATGCAGGGCCTTGGGGTAGGGGTGGGTCACCAGGGTGCAGGGGAGGCCCCCCCCCCTCTGTCCCCTTCTGGCTGCCTCTGCCTCAATTTTATCCCACAACTTAGACATTCACATTACTCACACTCTCATTACACATACATATAGGATCTTGGGGGTGGGCACGCCCCACAAAATCCAAATTACCATCAGGGTGTACACCTCACCCCTGGCGTCGTTGCCCACCTCTCAATTTTAAATACACGTAGACATTGAGGGCTAGCAGGAGGGGCTATGCGCTTACCTGCTGCTCTGGCAGGTAGCTCCATGCCCTCCTGGGTTTTAAATGCACCTTAGAACACACATACATCAACACTACATATGAGCGGGTGGAGGGAGGTTTGGAGTCTTCACACACCCCCGTTCTCTGCGGCCTGCTGGAGTGGGGGGGCTAGGAGGAGGAGTTGGCCGTCCGACTGGGGTCTGGAGTGTGGGGCCTCCCTGCTGCTGTGGAGTCGGGGCGGTCTGCTTCTCCCCACCGCAGGGAAAAGGGTAACACCACCTGGGTCTGGGTGCAGCTTCCCCCTCCAGGGGCAAGGGTACCCAGACCCGGTTCTTAGAGTACGCTTGGGGAGAGTGATTGTGTGTACAGCGTCTCTTTATGTCTGTCTCCGCGTTGGTTGAGTGTGGAATAATTGCCTATGAGAGCATGAGGGTGGGAATGGATGTTTGTATCTGTGTGTGCCTGTATGTCTGTGTCTATATGTCAGGTTGGGTATCAGACGCCACCTCTCTGGGGACATCTCAGGCCCTCCAAACCTTGGAGGCCCATCTCCCCCCACCACTTCCCCTGCCGGTGGTGGACGCCCTCAGACATCGGTGCGTTGGTGGTTCTCTGTGTCCGGGGGTGGGCGCCCAGGTACACACCGGCTCACTCCTTGGCGGCTGCTTATCGGGGCCTGGAGCCTGGGGCTCGCTCGGGCCACTTCGGAGGCGGGGTGCCCTCGGCCTCTCGGCCCGGGGCTCGGTCACTCAGGCACAGCTGGCTGCGGCGGAGCTCACGGGCACGTCACTGCAACCCCCCTGGCTTCTGCTCCGCGGCTGCTGAGTGACCCCTCATCTGGGACTCTCCTCAGCTCTTTCTGGGATAGTGGCGCGGCTGCCTCTCTGTTGGTCTTCCTTGGTCTCTTGTGTTCTGGGGGCCTCTGGACGTCTGGAGTTTTGATCTCCTCCATACCTGCGTCATGCCCTGGAGGACGGGGCAGTGGCCCCCCCACACCCTCTAGCAGATCATTACATGAAGGAACCTTTTAAAAACAAGCGCGTTCATGCTCACAGGTGTACACACGGGTGATCACACACAAACTACACCCTTTTTGGCTCCTACCTCAAAGCATACTGTGCGCTGTCGATCTTACGCGGTGCACAATAATGTCTAACATTTAGTATTTACTGTCATATTCCCATAGATCATTGTGATTTTGTTTATTACTCTCGTTTTCTTCTGCTTGCTTTCTCTTTCCTTCTCAACAGGTGATCCAGGTGATCGATATATGTATTTTTTTTGTCTGCTTATTCTGTTGGTTTTTTGTTTTTTGCCCTTTTTCCCCGTCCCTCTTCTGTTTTTCTTTCCCTCTTTCTTTTCCCCTTTTCTTTCCCCCAGTATAAAAAAAAAAAAAAAAAAAATAGGACACCAGACAAGGCCAAGGTACCAGGGTTTTAATAGTTTTGCAATTTTCATTAGTTTTTATTTTTATTTCCTTTTGACTTCAGATTTTCAATTTTATATTAGTTTTAATTAGTTTTTTACCAATTGTTTGCTAGTTTAGTTTAGTTTTTATTTTTTTGGAAAATCCTTAGTTTCAGTTTAGTTTTGATTAGTTTCAGTTTCAGTTATAGTTTTAGTTGTGTTTGCAATAAAGTGTAACAAAATCCCAGTTTCATCATATCAGTCATTCTCTTCTGCTTATCCTTGGGTATGTTGCTATTCCAGCTACCATACCCTGCACCCTGGACAGGTCGCCTGTCTGTCGCAGGGCTAACACGCAGAGACAGACAACTCACATTCCCACCTATGGGTTCTTTAAATAAATAAATAAATAAATTAGGGCAGATGAACAACCATTGATACCAGGCAACTATAAAATGTATATCTTGGCCCCAATGAGACTATTAACTCTTGCAGCACCGGGTGTTACGGCAATTGACTCACACAGTTATGTAGATATCCCAGTCCTGTTGTCTGGGATGCATCACGCTGCCTTGCCTGGGGTTAGGTTCTGTTTCTGGGGATGGGGGTTGGGCGTGCTCCCTTACCTTCTCCAGGTAAGCTAGGTTAGCCTTCTTGTGTGAGCTTTTCAAGTGCACTTTAAGGTTTGTGGGATTTTTTCCCTTTAGAAATGTCCCTCATAATTTGTCTCGTTCCACTACAAGACACTTGCTTTATCCAAAACACAGTCATATTCAAAGTAATCCCAAATTGGAAGCTGGTGCTTTCTCCAGACTTTTCCTGACATGATTCTGCACGTGGACGGAGCAGCAACACAGACGACTCGATTACGTACTGCCACCTGCTGGCGTAATGAGACACAGCAAAAAAAAACCTGGAAACTAAACTTCTTTTTTACCCTTGACTATTGTGTGACACGCAAACATCAACGAAAACTAAACACATTTTTGCTATAACTTTAGTTAATTTTAGTTAGTTTTGTGAACACTCATTACAGTTTTAGTTAGTTTTCCTTTTTTTTTGTTTTCCTTTTTATTTCCGTTAACGAAAATGTTTTTTCACTTCTAGTTTTCATTATTTTGTTAGTTTTCGTTAACGATAATAACCTTGCAAGGTACTCGTCACCAGGAGCATGGAAGAACTGGAAAAATATCGCCAAGACAAGCTCTATGACATAATAAAAGTGTCATATAACAAGAATACATAACATACCATAGTATTTATTGACAGAATGCATACTTCTTTAACTGACCTGGGAAGTTCTTACATACGGAATAAAAAGCACAAGATATGGAACAGGAAATAAATCGAGAAAATAACTTTTATATCAGTATCACCAGTGGTTTTTGCTTTTGTGTAAATGTAGGATGAGATATAACCAAGAAAAAAACATATCTTGGAATTAAATAGGGCTGGGGAAAATCTTTGGGAAAAAATTCCTTTCTGTCACGGCGGGGTGCGCGGTGTGTTTGGAAACAGGACCCAAAAGCAGATGCTGACAGAGGAGTTGCAGATTAACAAAAAGCGAGCCTTTATTTGGCTGAAGGCAGAGTAAGACATGAAAAAACCAAGCAAACTAAGAAAAACTACGAACACTATGAAACAACTATGATAAACTATGAATGACTGTGAACAATATGAAACACTATGACAGACTGTGTTGAGATTAACAGACGACCTGACAATAACTGAACAGAAACACACTGATTAAATACACACAAGGGTAATTAAGGGGAGTGAAAACACATGGGGAAACAGCTGACTGACAAGAACCTTATGACGGGACAGGGGAAGTGAAAATAAATACAGTGAACAAAGAACACAAGAGTCCTTCAAATTAAAACAGGAAACATGGTTAAAAATATAATAAACAACGAAATAAAACTAAAATACACAAGCCACTGGGTCACAGACCCAGTACTGTGGCACTTAGGCTACGTTCACACTGCAGGCGAAAGCGCATCAAATCTGATTTTTTTTTACCTTATGCGACCCATATCCGATCATGGTATGACAGTGTGAACGGCACAAATCCAATATTTTCAAATCCGATCTGGGTCACTTTCATATGTGGTACTGAATCCGATACATATCCGATGTTTTAGAAAGCGACTGCTGTTTGAACGGTCATGTCGCATTAAATCCGTCTTTTACGTCACTGACACAAGACAGACGCCAATTATCAGCACCAGAGAAGCACCTGAGAAGACATTGCGACGCTTCCTCGCCATCCAGTGTAGATGTTAGTGAAACTGTTGGGAAGACAACATGAACT
>JAQSNX010007957.1:0-15254 GCA_029532605.1 Oreochromis grahami
GCAAAAGTTCTTCTTAATTTTTTTTTTTTCTCCCATGTCCCTTGCAGGGCTCCGTACAACCCCCCTTATCCCGCACCGTTCCAGTTTATTGATTGAATTAAATAGTGTCTCTGTATGTTTTTACTAACTTGTGTTTAACACCAACCTGCCAGAGGGCCTGCAGATGGAAATTAGCCCAAGGCTATAATCTGGCATATTTACATTTATTAAAATGTTCATTAATATGTATTGCCCCTCTTTCTAAAAATAAATAAATAAATAAAATAAATTGATGTGTCATGACAGATTGTGTCAATTGCTTTCTTGAAATCCAGAAATAGTCCAGCTGCATACTGTTTCTGATCTATAGCATTTGTAATCTCCTCAATTGATTCGATTAATGCCAGTGATGTTGATCTTTTCAATTTGAATCCATATTGATTGTCAGGAGTCATTTACATTTATCTAAGAGTTTGTCTAATTGTTTATTAAACAGATTTTCTAGGATTTTGGAGAATTGTGGTAGTAAAGAAGGAGGCCTGTAATTTGTGAAGTGGTGTCTCCCCAGTTTTATACAGCGGCATAACTTTAGCTATTTTCATTCTGTTTGGAACTTTTCCAATCTGAAATGATAAGTTGCAGATGTATGTTAGTGGTTCTACGATTCCTTCTATGACCTTCTTGACAATTTTCATGTCAATATCGTTACAATCAGTGGATGTTTTGTATTCAAACATGTGTACAATATCAATTATTTCTTTTTCCTCCACTGCTGTGAGGAACACTGAGTTAGGGTTCCTATCAATCGGGCTTTCACTACAGTCTGCTGATGGCAGTGACTCGGGAATTCTTTCTGCCAGATTTGATCCAGATTTACAAAATCATTTTTAAAGCTATTGACCACATTAGCAATATTTTCCATTTTAATGCCATTGTAAATAAAATATTAAGGATAACTTTGTTGTCCAGAACTATTTTTAATAATTTTAATAATATGGGATATTTTAATAATTTAAAATATCCCATATTCCCTTCATATTGCATTTATTGTTGATCAACATTTTACTATAGAACTTTCTACATACTGGATAATATTGGTCAACTTATTTTAGTATTTTTTTATATTTATTTTCTGCCTCTTTTGTTAAGAATTCCTTATACAGTGTATTTTTCTTTTTACATGCATTCTGTAAACCCTTAGTGATCCATGGTCTATTTGAATATTTTTGCTTTCTGCTGTATTGTTGGATAGTTTTTATCATACAATGCCCCGAATATTCTTAAAAATGTGCCATATGTAATGTTAATATCACTTTCTTTGTAAACATTATCCCAGTTCTGATTTAATAGATCATTCTTAAATGCATTCATGGTTTCTTCTGTCCTTACACGCCTGTATCTCAGTTGTTCCTCTCGTCCTCTTGTAATTAGTGTCAAACTGCAAAAAAACGGGTAAGTGATCACCGGAGATGGGCAAATCCGATTACTGTAAGGGATTACTGTTGCAAAAAAAGTAATTAGATTACTGTTACTTTACCTTAAGCATTACTGCGTTACTAAACCGTCGTGATTTTGTTTGTGTCTCATGACAATGATGTAAGCGCGTGCGACGTCCATGGTAGCAACAGACGGTGTAGACCAATGACTGTAGAAAACATGGACGACGCGACAGCTGCCACAAAATGAAGCCAAAATGTCTCTATCGCCCCCTGGTGTCTGGCTGCAGTATAGATCATAAACCCCGCCTCCTCCATGTTAGCGGATGGGACTGGGGTCAGACTAAAATAAATTAATTCTCCTCAGGAGTGCTGAATCATTCAGTAATACAGGCTATTACAGTAACAAGTGTGTAGCATCGCTAACTAGCTAGCAACAAGTCTCCAACACAGTGCGTATGCTAGCGGCTACGCTAGCAAACAAATTAACAACAGAGTAGTTTAGATGTTTTAGAACTATAAGATGTTAAGCTGTGTGTCTTTTTCAGGTCTCTCTTGCCAGGTCTCTCTTGGAAATGAGATTTTAAATCTCAATGAGATTTTTACCTGAATAAATAAAGGACTAATAATAACAGTGACGTGGTTGTATTTACCTGAATTGAACAAGTCGTTAGTCGCGGTAAACCCATCAGCAAATAAACTGGAGCAGCCGGGCTACGAAAAAAGTGTAGGGGGGCGTGTTGGCGCTCACGTCCAAAGGATATGTGGGCGGGAGCGTGACACAGTCGCTCCACCTCAAGTCACTACTGCGCAGACTCTGGTTCCAAAAATGTAAGCAGCCTACAGAAGCGGGATATTTTGGCTTCATTTTTGCACAATGGGCGGAAGTGCAGTCACGTCATCCATGTTTTCTACAGTCATTGGTGTAGATCAACAATGGATAATATGGAGTCCGGTAGAGAGTCTGACCATGCAGCGTTTAAAGCCTGGACATACTTACATTACTTTAAGTTTTATTCCGTAAAAAGTGACAAAAACATTAGCGTTTGCTGTACACTCTGCGTGGGAAGAAAACTTCTTTCCACAGAGAAAAAATAAACTTCAAATCTGAGCAAGCCCGAGCACACTGCCACTGTAATGTGAAATTCATAGAGAAACCCCTGGATCCCTCCGCTGACACGACCGCTGTGGCACCAGGCAAACCGGCCCCACTCCTGCTAAACAGGTGCTGCTGAATCTTTGATTTTATTTATTTTTTGCTGTGTTTTACTTGCATCTATTTGAAAGAGCGAGTGTAAACACAACGCATTATTTTATTTTATATCCTGGAATCTGCAGAAAATAGGTTTAAATGTTAAAGAAATTCTTAAAGTCAAACACAGTTGCATATAATTTAATTTTTGATTAAGACTAATAAAACAAATTTTAAAACGAGGCTTTCCATTTGATTCAATTTTATATGATGGATTATGCAGAAAAAGTAGGATTGGGCTGAAAGGTCTATTGCTTTATTACGTATTCAGGTTGTGTATCATAACTAAGTAACTAAGTAACTAATTACTTTTGAAAATAAGTAACAGGATTACTTTTTGGAGAAGTAATCAGTAATTAGTCACTAATTAGTTTTTTTAAGTAATTTGACCAACACTGGTGATCACTGATGTCATTAATTATCGGATAATTATCGGATTCAACTGGTCAGTGTTAAAATCACCATAGGGAAACATAACTTTTTGATTTGTTTTAGAGAATACTTCTTCTATGAAGTCATTAAATACTTGAATACTGAAGCCAGGTGTTCTATATATACAGCTAATTACATTTGTCTCTTTTTCTTTATAAATTTCAATTGTTATACGCTCTGAATTATCAGGTGGTGTCATACTTTTCACCACCTTATAAATTAAGTTTTTATCCACATACACTCCTCCTCCACTTTTGGTAAATGGCCTGCATTTGTATAGTGCTTTACTTAATCCCTAAGGATTAGGTGCTTTACACTACATTCAGTCACACACCCATTCACACACTGGTGATGACATTGGCTGCCGGACACTGGCGCCACCGGGCTCTCTGACCATCACCAGTAGGCAAACATGGGGTTAGTATCTTGCCCAAGGATATTTGGCATGCAGCCAGGGATCGAACCACCGACCTTCTGATAGTGGCTGACCTGCTCTGCCACCTGAGCTACAGCCACCCCTACGAAGTTCACTTCATATCTCTCCAGTCCAAAGTCCAGTCCTTTCTCTGCATTGATCCATGTTTCAGAAATGGCAATAATTCCGAATGGTTCTGTCAACTGATTTATATATTCCTTTATATTATTGAAATTGGTGTACAGACGTCTGTTATTAAAATGGATTATTGATCATTTGTTTTCTGTGTTGATGGTGTGTTTAAACTGTTCGTCAGTGAAGTAGCAGCAGTTATTGCTGATGTTGTAGAAGTAATTATTTTCCAGGCCTATATCCTTTTCCAAGTCTAGAACATTATGGTCTGGGTATTGAAATGTTCTCAGTTCCAGATTATCATAAACAGAATTCCAATGAATTATATTGTTATTGTTGCCAGATGCAGATGAAGTTCTTTCAGACTGTGCCATGTGCTGTGTTGTGTGTCATGTCGTCTATGCATTTGTACCTCCAGTGTAGGATGAGCATCAGTATTTGTCCAGCACCTCAATGTTTCTGATGACAAACCTTTGGCTTGTTCCGGTGTTGCATTGAGTTTAATGAATCCTGTACAGTTTGTGGTTCATGTATTGTGAATTTTTTCCTGTTTCTTCAAGTAACGTGCTTTCCTGGTGATGTCCGCATTTCGTTTTGTCAGATGTTCATTCATGAAGACATCGGATCCTTTCAGATTCTCTCCTTGTTTTATCAGTGCAGTTTTGTGTTTTCTGTTAACAAATCTCACAATAATGGCTGGTTTGTCGCTGTTCGGGGTAGAGAGTTGCCAGGTCCAGGATGGCTTTCTGCTGCAGTTTGACAGCAGAAATCTCCTCTGTCATAAACTCCAGCGACTTCTAAATATCATCGACCTCCTCAGCTGAGAGACGCTCTCGTAGCGTTACCCTGACGACCCACTAGGTAGTTTCCCACTAGCATCCTTTGTCCAAACTATTCCAGGGAGTTTGGATTTAAATCAAGCAGTGTTAACCGAGGTTGGTACTGATAGTCCACTGGCTCTGGTCCAAAATCAAAACTCCAAAAACTATGAAAAAACTATTTCAGTATTGAAAGCACCATGTGTGTGCATGCGTGCAACGCAGCAACAAACAGGAACTCTCTCATTTATGTATCATTCCAGTCTACATCACACAAAGGTTGGTGACAAACAGCAGGTTATTTAATTAATTACTACCTCAATACAAGCCTTCCTACAGTCCCAGTTTACAGCCTGAAGCAGCCTTGAGCTTCAGAATACTTCTTACTCCTGCTTATGATGCTGGCTACAGTTCCCTGTATTTCTCTTCATCTCTGCAGCCCATGTGGTTTTCGCTTCATTTCCAAAACGTTCTGTGTACTTATACATCAACAACTTCTGTTTGTAAAAGTTTTTTTAAATTGTAAACTGTGGTGAAAGTCACAGGATTGAACGATGAGAACGATGTTTGGTATTATTATTCCTTCTGATGTTACGATGGCTGTAACATTCATTGGAAAGATTTTACTGACATGACCATTAATAACAAATGCAGCTTAAAACTCATTTATTTAGTCTGGCTTTTAACTAGATTTGTGCTTTATGTTCGATTGTGCTGTTTTATGTTTACCTGTTTTATATTATTGTGAAGCACTTTGTGAATTTTTATCATGTGAAGAGTGCTATATAAATCAATAAAGTAAAGTAAAGTAAAGACAAATGTGTCCTCTTTTTCACCTAAATTTGAAGGACGGGTCGGGTGTATCCTTCGTGGCCCGCCATATCCCAGGATTCATTGCAAATCAAAGGTTGAAGAAAGTTTTTTTGGAAAAAATGGTGGACTGTCGAAGCGAAGCAGTCAAGAAATAAACTTTTAAAAGTAAGTATTGGGTTTTATCTCACTTAAAATATCCAGCGGAATAAATGTCAGTATAATGAAAAGTCTTAAAAAGTTAAATTTATCCAACCTTCGGCTATGTTAGTTATTGCCACTTAATGCAGCGCAGGTCACACGAGATTTGGTTAGTTAGTTAATTTAGTTTTCTGCCGAAGCTGGGTCTGTTTGTCAGTGTGAAGCCAAACGTGCTTTTAGGAAACACCAAGCAGAAGCTTCACCAAAAGTCTGACCTGTGAACTGTGGCGAGGAAACAGACTCAACAATGCTGTGCTGAAGTATTTGGTTAAATGAGCTCTCATCCTGTATAAACCACTAATAATGAGACAGACGGTAAATGGAGAATTTCTCTTCCTGCTCAAGTTTCTTATATCAAAGAACTTGAGCCTGTCACCTTTGTTAAAGACCAACATTTCTGCAGGATTGTATGGCCTGTTTCCCCTTTCTCTAAGTATTTTCCCTCTTTGAATGATTGTATGATTTAAATATATAAAGTGTGTCCAAGTGATTCTATTAGAAAACTGTGTTTTCATTCTGCAAGTTAACAGATATTTGATAAACCTCTGCTGCTTTTGTTGTAAACTTCTTTTGTTGATTTCCTTCTTCAAGTGTCCAGAGTTAGAAGTGACTGAGAAGGTGAGAGGTGGCGGGACAGAGGCTCTCACCCCTGATGAAACACCAGGACAGATTCAGCAGTGTGTGAGGAAGAGGAGGAGGAAAAGGAGCCAGCAGCAACTGAGAGATGCAGAGGAGAACAGGGGGAGAATAGACAGCTGTTCTTTGTAGTTGAGGAACTGGTGAAAACATTTAAAACAGTTTCTAGATATTTGCTTCATGTATTTGCAGAAGTATCTCCAACACAAACAGCTGCATGCAGGGAACAACTCACTGATGTTTATCCTGCAGGACAGGATCTGACAAGGAAAGAAGGAAAAACAAAGGAAACCACAGACAACTTTAACATTTCTTTGATTTATCCAGAATACATTTAGTTCAAATATTGCTTTCATCACAGTGGGCTGGTCTCAGTGGGAAAGAGTGCAGCTCATTTAAATAAAACGTTCAGAGAGCTGTGAAAAGTTGTCCATTCAGAAAGTGTGTCAGTATTTTATAAGGATGTCATGTTTCTGTATCATCTCTCTCCTCTTAAACCCCTCACCGAAACATCAGCCTGTTTAATGCTCTGATATCTTCAACATCTTAAATAAATTATATTTCAGTTTTCTCATCAATAAAAGAATATTTACTTCATCATTTTGTCTTCCATTTTATCTGAAACATACAAGGATCAAATCTTTTTAGTTTATTTTGGGATGTGGGACATTGCCCTTAAATATATCTAAAGCTTTCAGACAGTGGTCATTGTATATTAATATTTGTCTGTTAGACAGTCTCACAGGTATAAATATGAAATAGAAATATATACCTTGAATTTTAACTGAAATGTAATATTTAAGACAACTGAGTTAAATTTCATTTTCCTGAAATATCAATTTGATGTACCATCAAAATCAAGTGAGACTCGTTTCAAGAGCTACACTGACAAACTAGTATACTAGCTAAACTTAGCATTATTGTTGGCGAAGGGGACTCAGCGCATGGCTGTAATGTTCACCCAGATGGATGCCACTCAAAAAGGGTGGCACCAGGACACACCCATGCAGGTCAAATTCACAGGAGGTGCTGCTGGGGCTGTAACATTCACCAATCTGCAACAAACTGCATCTTATAATCGTGCAACAATTACAAAAAATTGTTCCTTAGTGTGAAATTGTAGGGACTGTGAATATGTCATCATCTGTTGTGCATAAAATCATCAAAAGATTATGAAAATTTGGAGAGGTCATTGTGTGTGATGATGCCTGGAGCCATATGTACTCAGACAGCACTGCTTTAAAAGCAAATTCAGTTTTGTAATGGAGATCAGGGCATGGGCTCAGGAACACTTCCAGAAATCACTATTTCTGAACACCGTTCACCATGCCGTTCACAAGTGCTCTATCATGCCAGGAAGGCAATGTAAGCGAGTATCCAGAAACACCGCCATCTTCTCTGGGCTCATTTAAAATGGACTGAGGAAACGTGGGGAATTGTTGGGGTCAGACAATTAACTGAAAATTCTTTTTGGAAAACAAGCAAACTATGAAAGCCATGACTGGGATATCTGGGACTTGTCCTACATAGCCCCTTTTCCATTAGTACCTACTCAGATCCACTTGGCACGGTTCGCCACTGTTTTCAGGGTGTTCCATTAGGTCATAGTAAAAAACTACCAGGTACTTTTTTAGTACCTGCTCAACCAGGCTTCCAAGCAATCCGAGCAGGTACTAAAATGTGACGACAACAGACTGCATGCCACCGATTGGCTGGTCAGTAGAGTAACTCGATGAGTCTTGAGAGTGTCTCGTTCGTGAAAATCAAAACCGCCGTTTTTGAAACCGGGCAATGAGGGAAATGGCTGCAAAAAGCAACGCCGTGTTCCCCAAGTCTGACAAAAAGACACAGAGCAAGCAGCGGGCATATTCTCTCCTCGACATCCAGCTTTTTTGTAGCATTCGTGTCACATATTAATTACGTAGTGACACATTCAGTCGAGTTGCTATGGCGACAGCCATGCAGGTTAGGTAGTATTGGATTGTAATGTAAAGCCAACTGATCCAAATCGAGTCGTGGCGAGTAGGTAGGTACTAATGGAAAAGGAGCTTATGTAACCGCTGAAGCAGTCGTACTTAATGCTGCACTGAACTAAGATAACAAAAGTAAACACAGAATGCAGTGCTTAGCAGCAACAACTTCAATCAAGTGTTTGCTGACAATGAGTCTTTTACAGCTGTGGAGGAATTTTGGGACACTGATGTTTGCAGAATTATTATAATTCAGCCACATTGGAGGAGTTTCGTTGAACTGGCTTTTTAAGGTCATACCACAGCGTCTCAGTCAGATTCAGGTCAGGACTTTGACAAGGCCCCTCCAAAGTCTCCATTTTGTTTTTCTTGAGGTAGACCAGCTGTTTTGGATCGTTGTCCTGCTGCAGAACCCAAGTGTGCTTCAGCAGATGGCTGGATATTCTCCTCCAGGATTTTTTGGTAGACAGCAGAATTCATGGTTCCATTTACAACAGCCAGTCTTCCAGGTCCTGAGGCAGCAAAACAGCCCCAGACCATCACACTACCACAACCATCATATTTTACTGTTGGTATGATGTTTCATTTTTAAATTGCTGCATTACTTTTCTGCCAGATGTAATGGGACATAAAAAAGTAGGGGTGGGACTCGATTAAAAAAATTAATCTGATTAATTAAAAGGCTTTTTAATGAATTAATCTCGATTAATAACATTAAATCTCACAAAAAAATTTGCCCCAAAGCGCAAATGTGTTTTTAATTTAAAAGGGTTTTAGTGGACAACAGAATCAAATAATAGACATGGTCATGAATATTATAAACTCAAGCACTTTTAATTTCTGAAAAACAAAAAAGCATTTAAACTGCATTTCAATTCAAAACAGAGAAACAAAAATAATATCCCTGGCCAAAATTGGGCAGACTTAAAATTAATGTGCTATTTTAAGTATTTGAAATACATTTTCAAAACGTAAATTGTCTTTAAATAATAATAATAAAAATTTCAACATAAAGTGCAGTGTTTCCTCTTAAAAAATAGGCAGAAACATAAACGGTTATTTGACCTGTCCTTCTCTTTCAGCCAGCTACTTAGACAAACTAGCCTGTTCACATTTTCAGAGCTCAAGGCAGCTCTCTTTTTTGTTACTATGTGACATGTGATGTCTGCAGGACAGACAGCTGCGGGTGGGTCCCTGCTCGATTGGACCGGACAGTCTTTCTCGCTGATGGTGGATTCTGTTCTGTACAAACTCAGGGCCCTGTTACACAGGGCTTCCTCATCTGAATCAGAGTCTGAAGACAATGAAGAGAGGAGGAGGCTCTTCGTCTTTGCTGGCTCCTTTGTGGTGGCATCTTTACACTTTTCCTGCAGCAGCACCTCAAGGCTGGTCCAAACCTCTTCTCGCTCTCCCCTTACAAGACACTCTATGTCCTTAAAGCGTGGCTCAAGCACAGTATCGACCTTGAAACACTGATGGCTGAGTGTACATTGGGATAGGTCCTTTGTGAAGGCAGTCTTAAATTTCACCATGTAGTTTGAGTCATCACCTCCATGGTGTGATGCAGGTGGCAGAAAGCAGGTAAAACCACTGAACATGAGACATATGTCTCACCTATAAGAAGCTCAGTCACAAACCTGTAGTAGACAGTTCAAGAAAGGAATTATTAATCTACACAATAACTGTCAACTGTAGAGCTTTTTGAAGAAACAGTAACAGTAAGTTAAAAAATTGTTTTATGTACCTGCATGGCTCAAGGACAGTCGCCAGCTTTTGGAGTTTTATCAGCTCTGATGGAGTTAAAATGACTGGTTTGTGCTTTTGTTTGTCTAAAGCGGCAAAAACGGCTTCTTCAGTAGATGAGAAACCATATCCAGCATTGAATTCCACCGTGTGGAAACATTCAATTCAATTCAATTCAATTCAATTTTATTTATATAGCGCCAAATCACAACAAAAGTCGCCTCAAAGCGCTTTATATTGTACAGTAGGGAGGATTCAGGGTCACCTGGTCCAGCCCTAACTATATGCTTTAGCAAAAAGGAAAGTTTTAAGCCTAATCTTGAAAGTAGAGATAGTGTCTGTCTCCTGAATCCAAACTGGAAGCTGGTTCCACAGAAGAGGGGCCTGAAAACTGAAGGCTCTGCCTCCCATTCTACTTTTAAATACTCTAGGAACAACAAGTAGGCCTGCAGAGTGAGAGCGAAGTGCTCTAATAGGGTGATATGGTACTACAAGGTCATTAAGATAAGATGGGGCCTGATTATTTAAGACCTTGTATGTGAGGAGCAGGATTTTGAATTCAATTCTGGATTTAACAGGAAGCCAATGAAGGGAAGCCAAAACAGGAGAAATATGCTCTCTCTTTCTAGTCCCTGTCAGGACTCTTGCTGCAGCATTTTGGATCAGCTGAAGGCTTTTCAGGGAGTTTGTAGGACATCCTGATAATAAAGAATTACAGTAGTCCAGCCTGGAAGTAATAAATGCATGAACTAGTTTTTCAGCATCACTCTGAGACAGGATATTCCTAATTTTAGAGATGTTGCGCAAATGGAAGAAAGCAGTCTTACATATTTGTTTAATATGTGCATTGAAGGACATGTCCTAGTCAAAAATGACTCCAAGGTTCCTCACAGTGTTACTGGAGGCCAAGGTAATGCCATCCAGAGTAAGAATCTGCTTAGATACCATATTTCTAAGATTTTCAGGGCCGAGTACAATAACCTCAGTTTTATCTGAATTAAGAAGCAGAAAGTTAGCGGCCATCCAGGTCTTTATGTCTTTAAGACATTCCTGCAGTTTAACTAATTGGTGTGTGTTATCTGGCTTCATGGATAGATAGAGCTGCGTGTCATCTGCATAGCAGTGAAAATTTATGCTATGTCTTCTAATGATGCTGCCTAGGGGAAGCATGTATAATGTAAATAGAATTGGTCCTAGCACTGAACCCTGTGGAACACCATAATTGACCTTAGTGTGTGAAGAGGACTCTCCATTTACATGCACAAATTGGAGTCTATTAGATAGATATGATACAAACCACTGCAGTGCAGTACCTGTAATACCTACAGCATGTTCTAATCGCTCTAATAGGATATTATGGTCAACAGTATCGAATGCAGCACTGAGGTCTAGCAGGACAAGCACAGAGATGAGTCCACTGTCAGAGGCCATAAGAAGATCATTTGTAACCTTCACTAAAGCTGTTTCTGTGCTGTGATGAGCTCTGAAACCTTACTGAAACTCTTCAAATAAGCCATTCCTCTGCAGATGATCAGTTAGCTGTTTGACAACTACTCTTTCAAGGATGTTTGATATGAAAGGAAGGTTGGAGATTGGCCTATAATTAGCTAAGACAGCTGGGTCTAGAGATGGCTTTTTAAGTAAAGGTTTAACTACAGCCACCTTGAAGGCCTGTGGTACATAGCCGATTATTAGAGATAGGTTGATCATATTTAAGATTGAAGCATTAATTAATGGCAGGACTTCTTTGAGCAGTTTTGTAGGAATGGGGTCTAAAAGACACGTTGATGGTTTGGAGGAATTAATTATTGAAGTTAACTCAGAAAGATCAATTGGAGAAAAAGAGTTTAACTTAACATCGATGGTACTAAAAGTAGCTGTAGATAATATTACATCTGTGGGATGATTATTGGTAATTTTTTCTCTAATGATAAAAATTTTATTTGTGAAGAAGTTCATGAAGTCATTACTAGTTAACGTTAAAGGGATTGTTGGCTCAGTAGAGCTCTGACTTTTTGTCAGCCTGGCTACAGTGCTGAAGAGAAACCTGGGGTTGTTCTTATTTTCTTCAATCAGTGACGAATAGTAAGATGTTCTGGCTTTGCGGAGGGCTTTCTTATAAAGCAGCAAACTATTTCTCCAGGCTAAATGATGATCCTCTAAATTTGTGACACGCCATTTCCTCTCCAGCTTACGAGTTATCTGCTTTAGGCTACGTGTTTGAGAATTATACCACGGAGTCAGGGACTTTGGATTTGAGGCCTTAGTTTTCACAGGAGCTACAGTATCCAGAGTTGTACGTAGTGAGGAGGTAAAATTATTAACAAGATAATCGACCTTTGTTGGAGTAGCGTTCAGATAGCTGCTCTGCTCTATGTTGGTACAGGGCATTGAAGATGATAACAGTGGGTGGATTATATTCTTAAACTTAGTTACAGCACTTTCAGAAAGACATCTACTTTGATAAAGTCTACTCTCCACTGCTGTGTAATCAATTATTGTAAATGTAAATGTTATCAGGAAATGATCAGACAGCAGAGGGTTTTCAGGAAACACTGTTACATGTTCAGTTTCTATGCCATATGTTAAAACAAGATCTAGAGTGTGATTAAAGTGGTGGGTGGGTTCTTTTACATTTTGAGAGAAGCCAATTGAGTCTAATAACAGATTAAATGCCATGTTGAGGCTGTCATTTTTAGCATCTACATGGATGTTAAAATCACCCACAATAATTATTTTATCTGAGCTGAGCACTAAATCAGATAAAAAGTCTGAGAAATCAGAGAGAAACTCTGTGTAAGGCCCAGGTGGACGATAGATGATAACAAGTAAGACTGGTTTCTGAGTTCTACAGCTGGGGTGGACGAGGCTAAGCATCAGGCTTTCAAATTAATTAAAAGTCTGTCTTGGTCTTTCGTTAATTAATAGGCTGGTGTGAAAAACTGCTGCCACACCGCCCCCTCGGCCTGTGCTTCGAGATTTCTGGTAGTTAGAATGACTCGGGGGGTGTTGATTCATTTAAACTAACATAATCATCCTGCTGCAACCAGGTTTCTGTAAGGCAGAGTAAATCGATTTGTTGATCAATTATTAAGTCATGTACTAACAGAGACTTGGAGGAGAGAGACCTAATATTTAATAATCCACATTTCACTGTTTTACTCTTTGGTTCAGATGTGGATACTGTATTGTTCTTTCTTTGTGATTTTTTATGTTTAAGTTGTTTATTGCTGGTTTTTAGTTTGTTTTTTGTCTTTTTGGGAGCTGACACAGTCTCAATGGAGATGGGTTTTTGGGGGGGTAACAGGAGGAGAGAAGCTGCAGAGAGGCGTGTAAGACTGCAACTCTGCTTCCTGGTCCCAACTCTGGATAGTCATATTTTGGGGGGTTTAATAAATTTGTCCATATTTCTAGAAATGAGAGCTGCTCCATCCAAAGTGGGATGGATGCCGTCTCTCCTAACAAGACCAGGTTTCCTCCAGAAGGTTTGCCAATTATCTATGAAGCCCACATCGTTTCTGGGACACCACTCAGACAGCCAGCAATTTAAGGAGAACATGCGGCTAAACATGTCACTCCTGGTCTGATTTGGGGAGGGGACCAGAGAAAACTACAGAGTCCGACATTGTTTTGGCAAAGTTACACACCGATTCAATATTGATTTTAGTGACCTCCGATTGGCGTAACCGGGTGTCATTACTGCCGACGTGAATTATGATCTTACTGTATTTACGTTTACCCTTAGCCAGCAGTTTTAAATTTCCTTCAATGTCGCCTGCTCTGGCCCCTGGAAGACAATTGACTATGGTTGCCGGTGTCTCTAGCTTCACATGTCTGAGAACAGAATCACCAATTACCAGAGTTTGACCCCAATAGGGCTGTGCGACATGACCAAAATCTCATATCCCGATATTAAGACATCTATCGTCGATAAAACGATATAAATCACAAAAATGTAACATTTTCTGTAAATTCTGTGAATGTCGGGCATCTCGACTTGCGTGAAGTGTTTCCAGCTGGGCGTCGTGTACCTGGAGTCGAGTGTTTTAACTGATGCATGAAACTATACATTTTTAGACATAGGTTGTAACGGCGCCGTTTTCTTTGTGAGTATTTATTACACAGCGTGCTGCGGAGAAAAGCCTGTTCTAACGTTTGAGTCTAAGGTTTATTTTTTAGCACCTGGCGGCTCTTTTTTGCTTCTCATCCATAAATACTCTGCATCTTTCACGTGATTCAGTTTATTTTGAAAAGCCTCAACAGGATCTTGAGCTTTATGTGAAAGGTTTATGTGGAAAATAAACAAGCGGACACGAGGTGGTTTTACCGTCGTTGCTAACGAAAACGCATAAAAAACAAGCGCTTGTCCGTCCGTAGTGTGGTTATATTAAATATAAGAGAAAGAGAGAACTTTAAAAATTAATATAGCCACTACAGTGACCATCAAAATGATGAAAAATATTGCCGTAAACAGTTTATTTTGTGACACCACGAAACAAAAAGATAGCGTAAAATGAAACGATAGACGTTTTTCTTATCGTCATCCGATATATACGTTATATCGAACAGCCCTCTACCCCAGCGGGTGTGCCTGCCAGTGGGGAAAACGGTTAGACACATGAACAGGTTGGTGGTGTACCTAGTTTCAGTTTAAGACTATGCTTCCTCCTCACCGTCACCCAGCCGCCCCTTTCCCCAGCTGCTTGGGGTCTGCCGGGAACAGCTAGCCGGGCCTCGCTATCTTCGGCTGCACCAGCTACAGGGGCTGGCTAGCTACGGGTGAATGAAGGGTGCGAGCCGAGTCTCCAATTCAGTAATCCTGCCTCCAGAGCTGCAAATATGCTACATTTGTTACAGGTACACACTGTAGAAGAAGCCAGAGATTAACAACACTGTTCCTGTCACCATTTAATCTATTTATGTAAGTGGAAAACTGTGCCAATTTGAAGATGTTCGCGCCAAAGATGGGGCGCTGACCTTGGCACCATCCTCAGCCTGGCAATATAACCCTTCCAGGCACACCTTCCACCAGTGCAGAGGTATTATAAAACAGCATTATAAACTGCATTAAAATACCACTTCTGCAGACTGTGCACCATGTCATTTTCCAATATCTACCACTTATACTGGATGCACAGTAAATACAGAAGCAGCCAACACATGGGAAGACAGGTGACAGATGCTGCTGGTGGGTCAGATGTTTCAGAAAAAATACATGTGAGGACCTTTATGCACATTAATGTTGGGCCAAAAGCAGCAACATTTAAAAGTTTAGCAACAGTTTAAACTATGGCACCCTCTAGCCATTTTAATGGGGTGGAAAAAAACTGCAAGAGTGCCAGAGAGGAAGTGAGATCTCAGAGGGTTTCAGGGCAGACAGTTTAGCCCAGGGTTTGACCTGGGATTAGATCCACCCCTATGTTCACCTCT
>JAQSNX010007958.1:0-15271 GCA_029532605.1 Oreochromis grahami
CGCGGGACCCTTCGGGATGAACCCGGGTCGGAGGGGGAAAAGGGGCCCCTGCGTCTTTCCCGGGATCTTTTTGGGGGAACTGATCGTTCACGCGAAGTCCATTCCTTTTAACCCTCCCGCGGCTTTTCACTTTTCCCTTTTGTTTGAAGGGCGTTTGGCCACATAGACGTGGCCCCCCAGCCGCGGGTAGCGGGGCCAGCGATGTTTCAAGACGATGTTCTTCCCCGTGTCCTCGGCAGCTTCAGGTGGGTTTTGATGAAGTTTTTCTGGTCTCCGCGCCCTTTCCCCAGCGGCTTCGGGAATACCAGAAAAACAGATTACCCGTGCTACGGGCTTGTAGATCAATAACTGTTTCTTTTTTTTTTTTATTTTTTATTTAGCTCAGTAACATTGTCTGTGAGACATTTCAACCCCCTTTCTTTTTCAGCGCGAGCTTTCCACCTCTGCTGGCTGAACCCCAGTGATTCTCGTAAGCTTTTAAAATTTCCCGGTGAAGAAGCTCCACCAAGGACAGCCTTGCGTCGAAAGTGGAAACGCGCGATTGATCCAGTAGTGGCAATATTTTTCCCGGCTGGGATGTTGTCCCGGGGGGAATCTGCCGGGCGAAGTCTTTTGATGGCGTCTCTTTGGCCGGGGGAACTGCACACGGGGCCCTTTTTCATCACTAGATCCAAAGCCCGTCAATATTTTTGGAGACCCTCTAAACCCCCCCGTTTTTTCCCAGGGTGTTGGGAAGCAAATAAGTTAGTTGAAGACAATTGATAAATGTTTTGGTAAGATTGGTTAAAAGGGAAATTTTGTTCAAATCAAACTACCTTTCCCCTTTAATTTTTCCCCCAAAATCTCCGCCGGGTGAGTTTTTAAACATATCCCTTCCTTTCCGTCACTTCCGTCACTTCTCACTTCCCTTTTATTCACTTATTAAGCCTTTTTTTATATTTTTTAGAGTCTTACCCCCCCAAAAACTTCAGCCTTTTCTGTCTTTCTTGGTAGATAACACCTTAGGTTATGTTTGAAAGTATTGAATGTTCTTCACAGAAGATAAGGGTATCAAAAACTGATAAACAGAAAGAGAAAAGTATGGACAAACTTTCTTCAGACAGAAACACTCAGTAACATCCAGGACATTTTGGTGTTGAGTTGAGATGAATTGAGGACTGAGGCATCTCACTGTGTCATATCTGGGTGCATTCAAATAGGAAGTTCTAAGAAAGATGCTAGCTAGTCGATTTCATGCAGTATTCAGTGAAAAACATGAATAAAAACTGTGCTCCTTTAAATATCTCCTGCAAAGTCCTTTCCTTGCCTAATGGTTTATATTGAAAATATAAATCATGTCACAATCACTGGCTAGAAATTAATTTAAAATTTAAAACCTACACATTTTACATTTTTTTAGCTGTCTAAACATAGACTTGGAGACACAAACATGAAGCAGGCATCGTGCAAGTTGAGCTCATCACTGAAGAAAACTAGACATGTAACTATATGTCACAGTGAGTGTTCAATTACTATGTCCCATGTGGATTATGTGTGCCTTGGTGTCATTATGATGGAATGACATAATGCCTTTTGTGCCCATAAGCAACAGTTTTCCACATCAATCTAGGGGAAACACATCATCTTCAGTTTCTACTGTAAAGCCAGACATAATGCTTGATCAAGTTGTGATAGGATTGCTGATGAATCTGAACCATAAAATCTTTTAATGCCAACTCTGGATCTGGAACTAGATTACATGGTCCAAATGGTGCCATCCAGTCAAAAGGCCAATGGTATTAGATGGAAAGGCTGATGCACTGTCCAGGACCCAGTATTATCCTCAATAACGGACTTCGTGTTGTTAAAAGTGTCTGCTTCACTGTATGTGATATTTTATGTGTGTGTGTGTGTGTGTGGGGGGGGGTTACGGTCGCTGACCTCTGGTGGCTTTCCCTCGGGAGAGAGTTTTTTTCTCTTTTCTTGTGTTGCAGGTCTGCCTCATGAGCCACAGCTGAGGTGTGTTTCAGCTCGTCAGCCACGGCATATAGTCTGCCATCCTAAACTGCCACACCCCTGCCATTTCCCCCATTTTGCCGGAGCTGTCAGCTATAGTGTTTTGGGCAGCAGGCCTTAGTGTGTGTGTGTGTGTGTGTGAGAACTTAAACTCTGTGAAACTTTGATTTGCTTTCTTTTATTGTAAGCAAAGGTGTGCCCTTACCGTGTTAATTAGTTCATCGTTGTGGAAGCAGGTAGGGGTTCTCTGCCATTTATGTTTCAACTGTTTTCTCCTGTTTTTGGTTAGACAGGGAGCTCAGCCATTGTATTTTGTTTTGGTTAGAGTTCTTGGTTTGATTTTTAGCTAAAGGGGGTGTTCTGTTTGTTGTTTTGGCCTTGGAGACCCTGAAGAAAAGAGCTTCCCTGTGTTTATTTTTACTGTAGTAGTTTTGGGCAATAAATCATGTTTAATGACATCTATTTTCCAGTAGTTCACGTTTTCTTTTTCAGTTTGTGTTACCCCCCACCCCAGTCAACACTTCGTTTTTAAGTGGGGCGTAACAATATCATAATAATCTGACAATAACTATAATATTGGCCATATTATATTTACATTACCAAAGTGAGATGATTTTAGTCTCATGAACAACATTAGCTAATTGTTATTTACTAACTAATCTTAAATGACTGTTCAATACAGAAATGAAGCCCAACAAGTCCTGTGGTCTCAGCCTCAGATACTCAACTAATCAAAGTGATGTCATAACAAAAATGAATTAACAAAACATTTTTTCTCTTTCATTTCTGTCAAACAATGTTGTGTGAAACGTTTTTCGCGGTTAGTATCATGGTTGCTAGGCAACCTGAGCAGTGCGACGAAGGCTAGATCATCTCATTTCACAAGCCTCTCACTTCCGCACTTCTCGTAGTTCGTGAACTGCACGTACTCCAAAGCGTGCGGTTGCTGGATTTTCTTGTTTTAGAATTTAGTACCCACTCACTGTCTTTGAACCAACAGGAGAACCACAGACTCAGAGGAAGAGGGCGGGCTTTACTTGGTGTCAGTGACAGAAATGAAAAAAAGCTGAAATGAGTGAGAAGGACGATGAAGGAAACATCTGTGCTGTGTCTGCTCTGTAAGTAGAATCTCTGTGTTTGTTTGAATTCTTGTACTTTGACTGTCTGCTCTCCTGATAACTGATGATGGAGGAGAAGACATGGAAAACAAATCAGGCTGAATTCAAGTTCAAAACACCATCAGGACCAACTGCAGGTCTGAACTGACTCTTTATCTTTGCTCAGGAGTCGAGGAAACACAGCAGGCAGTGAAAAGCTCAAATCATTCACTCATTATATCAACACAGCTGCACAGTGGGCACATGACTGGTATTTAAATGTAGTGTATATTTTGTCCATATTCACAGTATAGTCTGTGCAGTCACTGCTGGGCGATTGATACGAAATATTGTAGAAGAGCATGAAGAGTTAAAACTATTAATACTTTGATGTCAGCTCAAAGTTCCTCCAGAACAGTTTGCATGTAGTGATGTGTTATGTGTTCACAAAAACAGAGAGCGAACTAGAACATACCGTATTTTCACGACCATAAAACGCACTGTACTAAAAGGCGCAGTCTCAGTTATGTGTGCCATTACTGTATTTAACACACACATAAGGCGCACTGGATTATAGGGCGCATACAAGTACCGTATGCGTATTTAAAAATAAAGCGGGAGCAAACCTGAGTTCGGTACCTTACTCACATTTCTATTACCGGTAATCGTCATCATCAACAACACACAAGCATACAAGTGTGCATATTTAAAAATAAAGCAGGAGCAAAACTGAGTTTGGTACTCACATTTTTATCATCAATCAAACCCATCGAAGTCCTCATCCTCTGTGTCTGAATTGAACAGCTGCGCTAAATCTCCATCAAACATTCCAGGTTCACTTTCTTCACTGTCAGAGTCACTTTCCGTGCCGTGCGGCTCCTCGGAAATGATGCCGGCTTTTGCGAAAGCTCGAACAACAGTGCCAGCAGACATGTTAGCCCAAGCATCTACAATCCAAAGCAAAGTCTTTCTCTTAAAAATCACCATAGGTGGCAGTTTCTGTCCATTAGCATGGCAGCCAAGCACAACAGTAAAAAAAGACTTTTCATACCCCGTTGTGCGTCGCTACTGTGCTGGTCCCCTTCTTCTCCACAGTGTGACTCACCGGGATGTCAAAAGTGAGCGGGACCTCGTCCATGTTTGTGATGTGGCTGGGCTGGATGTTTTTGTCACCGATGTGTTTGCTGCAGTAGGAGCAGAAGATGGCCAGCTTTTCCTTATAATCCGCTGGAAGTTGCTGCGCTACTGTAGTCCTGGTCCGGATGGAAAAATGGCACCGTTTCATAAAACGAAAGCACCAAGACGGGCCTCCTTAGAAATGTTCAATGTTCATCTCTTCAGCTAGTGAAACTGCTTTTAGCCGAATGGTGACCGTCGAAACGCTTCTCCCGCTCGTTCTTTGCTCGATGATCCACCACTCGAGTCTTTCCTCCAACTCGGGCCACCTCGCCTTATGTCCGCGGAAACTCAGCTGCGTTTTCTTGACCTGCCGGAGCTTGTTTTCTAGCTTCCTCCATTTGCGAACCATCGATTCGTTGATCTTAAATTCTCTCGCTGCTGCTCGATTTCCATGTTCCTCCGCGTAGCTGATGGACTTCAGTTTAAACTGTGCTTCATATGCGTGTCTCTTTGCCATTTTCAGGGTTGTTAAAACAACGATGTCCTGCATACCTGTACTTTTATACAGGTATGTGCGATCGTATATACCGCTACAGTCAACACCCACACTTCACCCTTTAGCGTTCTCATGGTGTTCTCTACTACGTCCTCATTACAACACACAGGGCGCACTGTACTATAGGGCGCGCCGTACTTTTTGAAGACAATCTAAGACTTTTAAGTGCGCCTTATGGTCGTGAAAATACGGTACATGAAATATTACAGAGGCCTCACAGAGGTGCAGTGGTTGGTACTGTTTGTGTTTGTCAGCTGTTTGTGTTGAGTTGTTCTTTATGTTCACCTCAAATCAACCTGAGTGTCATTTCTCTTTAGTTCTGATTTCACTGCTGAGCTGCACAACAAACCAAGGTCAGTAACCTTCTTCTGTCACAGTTTAAACCTGATAAATGCTCACTGATATGACCTATGATATGACCTGTTACCTATTTAATATTACCTTATTGTTAGGGGTGTTTTTGTTGTGCATCTGCACTTTATTGTTGTCAATGTCTATGCATGGGACAGTGTGAAACGTAATTTCAATTCCTTTGTATGGCAAGTACATTTGAAGAAGTTGACAAATAAAGTTTTCTATGCCCGGAACACCTCACCCAGGAGGCGCCCAGGAGGCATCCTTGTCAGATGCCCGAACCACCTCAACTGGCTCCTTTCGATGTGGAGGAGCAGCGGCTCTACTCTGAGCCCCTCCCGGATGGCTGAACTTCTCACCCTATCTCTAAGGGAGAGGCCAGCCACCCTTCGGAGGAAGCTCATTTCTGCCGCTTGTATCCGCGATCTCGTTCTTTCGGTCACTACCCACAGCTCGTGGCCATAGGTGAGGGTAGGGACGTAGATCGACCGGTAAATTGAGAGCTTCGCTTTTACACTCAGCTCCCTCTTCACCACGACGGACCGGTGCAGTGTCCGCATCACTGCAGCACTCCACTTGGGGCAGGAACTCATCCCCGACCCGGAGTGGGCACTCCACCCTTTTCCGGCTGAGAACCATGGCCTCAGATTTGGAGGTGCTGATCCTCATTCCCGCTGCTTCACACTCGACTGCGAACCATTCCAGTGCGAGCTGGAGGCCTTCACCCGATGAAGCCAACAGAACCACATCATCCGCAAAAAGCAGAGATGAGATTCTGAGGCCACCGAAGTGAAAGCCCTCCGCCACTTGGCTGCGCCTAGAAATCCTGTCCATAAAAATTATGAACAGAACCGGTGACAAACGGCAGCCCTGGCGGAGCCCATCACCCACCGGAAACGAGTCCGACTTATTGCCGGCAATGCGAACCAAGCTCTTGCAACGGTTGTATAGGGATCGAATGGCCCGTAGCAATGGGCCAGACACCCCATACTCCCGCAACACCTCCCACAGGACACCCCGAGGACACGGTCGAATGCCTTCTCCAAGTCCACAAAACACATGTAGACTGGTTGGGCAAACTCCCATGCACCCTCAAGTATCCTTGAGAGGCTAAAGAGCTGGTCCAGTGTTCCGCGACCAGGACAAAAACCGCATTGTTCCTCCTGTATCCGAGGTTCGACTAGCGGACGAACTCTCCTTTCCAGCACCCTGGCATAGACTTTCCCAGGGAGGCTGAGGAGTGTGATCCCCCTGTAGTTGGAACACACCCTCCGGTCTCCCCTCTTAAAGATGGGACCACCACCCCGGTCTGCCAGTCCAGGGGTACTGTTAGATTTGTATTGTTTATTGCCATTTATGCTTAGAAATATTTACTCATATATGCTTAGAAGTATATAATCGATTGTGTAGTGATAGGAGGTTTGATCCTTAATAGTCTGTAACAACTCTGTGTAGCATGAAGAGGGGAGTGTGTTCACTCCTCTTCAGAGTGTTCTGGCATAGATCACACACCTCCTAGGAGAGGTCGTATCTTCTCTTGCTGATATGTGGTATAACAAACACATATATATCTGTTTGAGTCTAAGAGCCTTTTGTTCAGATGTACCGCTAGACTCCTGGCACCAGCTTTGGGGAGTCTTCACGGGGTCACATTTTGACCCCACACATATATACACACACACACACACACACACACACACACACACACACACGGTATTCTTTGTTCACATGTATACCTATGTCATATGTTAATGAGCCTATGCATATTCATGGAACCACAATAAAAGAGCAGTGTTACGGGAGAGCGGACGAGAGCAACTGGGGTTAAGCGAAGGAACGGCGCCTGTCCAGTTCTCTCCCGTGCACGTGAAACATAAAGAATGTTGCCTACTCGTGTCTTGCTTGCTGTGTAATTACATTGCCTTCAACGTTCCAGCGAATAGGTTCAAGCTACAAACCTATCAGGTACTGCCCCTGATCTCCACGCAACATTGCAGAGGCGTGTCAACCAAGACAACCCCACAACGTCCAGAGCCTTCAGGAACTTGGGGCGGACCTCATCAACACCAGGGGCTCTGCCACCAAGCAGTTGTTTAACTGCCTCAGTGACCTCCCCCCCGGAAATTGGCGGGTCATTCCCCTCATCCCCAGACTCTGCTTCCTCCTTGGAAGATGTGTCAGTGGGATTAAGGGGGTCCTCAAAGTATTCCTTCCACCGCCTGACAGTTTTCTCAGTCGACGTCAGCAGCGCTCCGCCAGCACTATACACAGTGCAGGTAGAGCACCGCTTTCCCCTCCTGAGACGCCTAACGGTTTGCCAGAATCTCTTCGAGGCAGTCCGAAAGTCTTTTTCCATGGCTTCTCCGAACTCCTCCCACACCCGAGTTTTTGCTTCAGCCACTGCCCGAGCCGCATTCCGCTTGGCCTGTCGATACCTGTCGGCTGCCTCCGGAGTCCCACAGGCTAACCAAGCCCGATAGGACTCCTTCTTCAGCCTGGTGGCTCCCTTCACCTCTGGTGTCCACCATTTGGTTCGGGGATTACCACCACGGCAGGCACCAACCACCTTGCGACCGCAGCTCAATGCAGCAGCTTCGACGATGGAGACGCTGAACATGGTCCATTTGGACTCAATGTCCCCAGTCTCCCTCGGAATGCTGTTGAAGCTCTGCCGGAGGTGTGAGTTGAAGATCTCGCAGACTGGGGCCTCTGCTAGACGTTCCCAGCACACCCTCACTACATGTTTAGGTGCACTGGGTCTGTCCAGCGTCCTCCCCCCGCCACCTGATCCAACTCACCACCAGGTGGTGATCAGTTGACAGCTCAGCCCCTCTCTTTACCCGAGTGTCCAGAACATATGGTCGCAGGTCTGGTGATACGATTACAAAATCGATCATCGGCCTGCGGCTTACAGCATCCTGGTGCCACGTGCACTTATGGACACTCTTATGTTCGAACAAGGTGTTCGTTATGGCCAAACTGTGATTTGCACAGAAATCCAATAACAAAACACCACTCGGGTTCAGATCAGGGAGGCCGTTCCTCCCAATCACGCCCCTCCAGGTCTCGCTGTCGTTACCCACGTGAGCATTGAAGTCTCCCAGCAGGACAACAGAGTCTCCAGGTGGGGCACCTTCCAGCAGCACCCCCCAGGGACTCTAAGAAGGCTGGGTACTCTGAACTGCCACTCGGCGCATAAGCACAGATGACAGTCAGGACCCGTTCCCCGACCCTGAGGCGCAGGGAACAAACCCTCTCATCCACCGGGAAAAACCCCAACGTACCGGCAGCAAGCCGAGGAGACATTAGAATACCCACCCCAGCCCACCGCCTCACACCAGGGGCAACAAATATACAATATAGAAATATATAAGAATGCATGAAGAAATATACAACATAACAGCAGCTGTACAAGTAGTAAATGGAAATGAAGAAATATAATGTCCAGGGTTGTGCAATCTACATGTGTAAGTAGTATCTTGTGCAGTGCAAATATGCTTAAAGTGATTTAAGTGATAAAGTGATTAGATTAGATGACCATGCATCTAATCGAATTAGTGTAAACAAAGTCCAGAATGTCCAGTGTGTGTGTGTAAAAACTGTATGTGTGTCAGTACTGTGTGGTGGTGTGATTGAGAGACCGTATCGCCTGCGGGAAGAAGTTCCTCAAGTGAGTTATATGCCATACTATTGGATTATTAAGTATTGAACAAGGAAACACAAATACCCATCAGCGGATTTTGTATGATGTTCTTTTTGCTCATCATAGATTGTCTGACCAAAATAAATATATAGTAATAATGTGGACTCCGGCTCATGTGGGTATTTTGGGTAATGAAAGAGCAAATAGGTTGGCCAAAGCAGTTGTTTAAAAAGTCGATATAGATGTACATGTACAGATATCATTGTCAAAATCTGAAGGGAAAAGTATAGTTTGGACAGAAAGTAAGAACTTCTGGCAAATGGCATGGGATAATGAAACAAATGGTAGACATTTATATAGGGTGCAAAACACAATAGAAGTTAAGAGGAGTAGCGGATTAAAGAGGCAGGAGGAGGTTTTTAAATGGTGCTCTTTTTAAGATAGGGAAACATCCGACTGGGTTGTGTGATGGGTGCAATGCTATGGAGACGGTTGAGCATGTGCTTCTTAGTTGTAGGAAGTATGCAAGTCACAGGAGGGTGATGAGAGGTGAAATGAGTGGTGGAAGGGAACTGTGACGGCCAGTGGGCTGGCCTTGTGTTTTGTTTTTTCTGTTACCTGTTTCCTGCAGGTAGGTGGAGCTGACCCAATTACAGATGCAGCACACCTGAGTAGGCCAGTCCCAGGGCATATAAAAGACACTTTGACTGAACCAGCTGGGTCTCTCTTGCTCTGACTGGCTCTGTCTCTGGCTCCCGTCTTGTTCGTTTGGAAGTTTCAGTTATGGCCGTTATGTCCTGTATGTGGATGCAAGCCACATTGGTGCAGGTGCTGTTCTAGTCCAAGCTGACAAGCAAGGTACTGAACATCCAGTTAGTTTCTATTCCAAGAAGTTCAACTCCCATCAGCTGAATTATTCAGTCATTGAGAAGGAAGCTTTGGCATTAATTTTGGCCTTGCAGCATTTCAGAGTATATTTGATTCTGCTCGGCCTATTGAGGTATTTTCTGACCATAACCCTCTCACTTTCTTGAACTCATTGCAGAACCCAAATCAGAGGCTCATGCGGTGGGCTCTCTTTTTGCAGCCTTACAGTTTGGACATCCAGCACATTAAGGGCAAAGATAATGTCTTGGCAGATGCTTTGTCCCGTGCCCCTTTGTAACCAGCAGCTTCACTCCTCATATGCTTTGAAGTATGTCTCTTCCAGTGTCTTATTCCTTCCTCTTAAATTGCTCCTAGGTACCAAGGTTGCTGAGGTTGGAGATGTGCTGAAGATGAAAGGACTTTGAGCATGCAGAAAGGTGTTGCATGGGTGTACATGTGTACATGTTCGTCTAGCTGCAAATTCATAATGTAAATGATTATGTTTGTCAACTCGGGGTAAGACCCTGTTCTATGGGGAACTGTGACGGCCAGTGGGCTGGCCTTGTGTTTTGTTTTTTCTGTTATCTGTTTCCTGCAGGTAGGTGGAGCTGACCCAATTACAGATGCAGCACCTGAGTAGGCCAGTCCCAGGGCATATAAAAGACACTTTGACTGAACCAGCTGGGTCTCTCTTGCTCTGACTGGCTCTGTCTCTGGCTCCCGTCTTGTTCGTTTGGAAGTTTCAGTTATGGCTGTTATGTCCTTTACATTGTGTTTAAGTTACTTTACCTTATTTTCATTAAATATGTTTTACAGCCTTTAGAAGCCTGTGTGTGGTCTCCCATTTGTTTGTCACTTCCGATGAGCCGGGTTGTGACAGAACTTATGTTTGAACAAGTGGTTAATAAGTTAAGTCATGGTGAAGGGAAAGGGGTGGTTTTTTGTTTTTTGAGGAATACTGGTCTCATCAAGAGGATATGAGGATTCAGGAGGGATGGAAGATTAAAAGCCAGGAAATGGCAGTAATGCAACAGTTTTGGATGCAAGCTGCTGTTGAACTTGAAGGAAGAAGAAAAAGAAGCTTGCCGCTGGAACGTTGAGCCTCCTGAGTTTGAAGCTCTCGGCTTCTTCTTCAAAGCTCTCCATGTGTGTATTCACCTGTGGTACTAACTACTGTTTCCTGTGTGTAGATATCCCCCTCCTGGACCAGGTTACAGACCTTTCCTGTGTGTGGCGACATGAGTGGAGTTTTGGAATGAGTGCGGCTGAAGAGGAGTGAGTGTGCGTGGAGGAGCTGTGGCAGTGGCTGAAGTGCTGAAGAGCTGAAGTGGATTGTGTGTGTGGATTACCACTTCTCCCTGGAGCCCTGGACCCCCTCCCAACTCACTGTACATATATAGCACTGAGGTGTTCCATATTGTAAATAAACTGTCTTCGTTTGTGTGCAAAGAACTCTGTCTGCACTTGAGTCCATCCCGTAGCCATGACAAACAAAGTATTTGTACTTTGTTACTTCCTACCTTCCCAGTTTTGACAAAAAAAGACAGATCATCAGTTTTTTCATTGTAACCCTCACAGCTCGTCTGACTGAGTCCCAGCAGCTCTCAGTTCTTTCAAGGAAACTTTGTGTCTCTGAGCTGTGAGAAACGCAAGCAAACCAAACATCACCCAGTGTGGAGATGGGTGGGGAAAACCAGCTGGTTCTTCCTGTAATATCAGCTACACCCACACATGGCACAGTGGAGTTTACTGGTGTGAGTCCAGAGAGGGTCCCATCAGTAACATGGTTAACCTGACAGTCACTGGTAAGCTGAGTGTGTGGAGTTAGTGTTGATGAAGCTGTGTGTAAATGGATGAAATGCTGTAGTTTGTCTCTGTGTTGAGGTGAATCAGTTAAAGAGAATGGAGATGATGACATCACCAATGACATCACAAACAATTATGACACATCATCACATCCCCAACAACATCCATTCAAAAGAAGCAGAGGTAGATTTTTTTTCTCTATTTGGGTTAATGAGTTTGCTGCTAATGCTCTTTTATAAAATGTGAAGTTTAAATTCAAATGAACTCCGATTGTGTAACAGTGTATGTGTGTGTACTTCTGCCAGAGACATGTGATGCTTTATTTTAAACATTTCAGGTGATTAATAATGTCTGTGAAACATCCTGTGCTTTAAAAACTGTTGGTAATCCTCATCAGGTGCACTTTCACATAAATGAACAGTCACTGCAGAGATGAGTCATGTCTCACTAAAGTTGTGCTGCTAAACTTCATTGATCACTTCTGTTTTTATACAACCTCGACCTGGTCTCACTGAGTCAGCTTTCAGCCCCACAGACCATGATGTTCTTTAAAGTGGGGCGGCCGTGGCTCAGGGGGTTGGGAAGCGCATCTGTAACCGGAAGGTCGCCGGTTGAAAGGTCGTTGTGTCCTTGGGCAAGACACTTTACCCTTCTACCTTCTGGTGTTGGCCAGAGGGGCCGATGGCGCGATATGGCAGCCTCGCTTCTGTCATTCTGCTTTAGGGCAGCTGTGGCTACAACTGTAGCTTGGCTCCATCAGTGTGTGAATGAGAGAGTGAATGAATAATGTCATTGTAAAGCGCTTTGGGTGCCTTGAAAAGCGCTATATAAATCCAATCCATTATTATTAAAGTCTGCATTGACAAAATTATTAGCTGATACCTACAGTTAAGCCCATAATTATTCATACCCCTGCCAAATTTTGACTTAAAGTTACTTTTGTTCAACAAGTTCTTTTTTGAGCAGAAATGACACAGGTGTTTCCCCAAAGATAATAAGACGATGTACAAGAGGCATCATTGTGGAAAAAAATATTTCTCAGGTTTTATTTATATTTTAGCAAAAAGTATCATGTCCAGAATTATTCATACCCTTCTCAATAATCAATAGAAAAGCCTTTATTGGCTATTACAGCAATCAAACGCTTCCTATAATTGCAGACCAGCTTTTTGCATGTCTCCACAGGCATTTTTGCCCATTCATCTTTAGCAATGAGCTCCAAATCTTTCAGGTTGGAGGGTCTTCTTGCCATCACCCTGATCTTTAGCTCCCTCCACAGATTCTCAATTGGATTCAAGTCAGGACTCTGGCTAGGCCACTGCAAAACGTTAATGTTGTTGTCTGCTAACCATTTCTTCACCACGTTTGCTGTATGTTTTGGGTCATTGTCGTGCTAAAATGTCCACTGGTTCCCAAGGCCAAGTTTTTCTGCAGACTGCCTGATGTTGAGAATCTTCATGTATTGCTCTTTTTTCATGGTGCTGTTTACTGTGATTAGGTTCCATGGTCCATTGGCTAAAAAACACCCCCAAAGCATTAGGTTCCCACCACCATGTTTGACAGTGGGGATGGTGTTCTTTGGGTTGAAGGCTTCTCCATTTTTATGCCAAATGAAGGCAACATCATTGTGACCAAATAATTAAATTTTTGTTTCATCTGACCATAACACTGAAGACCAGAAACCTTCTTCTTTGTCCAGATGAGCATTTGCAAAGGCCAAATGAGCTTTGGCATGCCTTAGAAGTGCCTTAAATAAGATATTATCGCTACATCTCAGAAATGACCAGCAATCTTACAGACGTCTTGCAAGAGAAAACAAGTGAAAAAAAAAAAAGGTATGCATCCGGGGAACCCAACAGTGTCCGTTGGACTGTCTGCCTGGAGACATTGCCACCAGCAGAGCCCAGATTCACCAGAATGGCCTTGGTGGTGATCCTTGGATTCTTTTTCACCTCTCTCACTATTCTCCTGGCCAGCACAGGTGTCACTTTTGGCTTCCGACAACGTCCTCTGAGATTTTCCACAGTGCGGAACATCTTGTATTTTTTAATAATACTTTGCACTGTAGCCACTGGAACTTGAAAACATTTGGATATGGCCTTGTAGCCCATTCCTCACTTGTGAGCAGCCACAATGCACAGCTGCAGGTCCTCACTGAGTTCCTTTGTCTTAGCCATGAATGTCCACAGACCACCTGCAGAGAGCTGCTGTTTTTCACCTGTTGAGTTGATCAAAACAGCTATTTCCAATTAATCAGGGTAATTAGGATGCTTTAGAACAGCTTTGACTATTTGGAATGGTATGGAACTTTGGATTTTCCCAGAGACTGTGACAGTTTGTAAAGGGTATGAATAATTCTGGACATGATACTTTTTGCTCAAATGTAAATAAAAGCTGAGAAATATTTTTTTTTCCACAATGATGCCTCTTGTACATCATCTTATTATCTTTTGTGAGACGCCTGTGTCATTTCCAGTCAAAAAATAACTTGCTAGTTGAGTAAAAGTAACTTTAAGTCAAAATTTGCCAGGGGTATGAATAATTATGGGCTTAACTGTATGTCATACATTTTCTACATAGTTTCTTAGGCTTGTTCAATCACAGCATCATCATCACTGACCCCTCAGCATGAATGTAGGAAATAAACCAGGCAAAATTTATAGGGAACTTCATGAAGTGTCTGAATCCTGAAGATGAGTAAATAAACAGTTTAATAAAACCATTTGTTAAATATATAATGTAGATGTCTTAACAGTAGTTTTATTAATATTGCATGGATGACATCATTTTAAAATGCAGTAAACTGCTCACTGTGAACCACCTGTATTACTTGAACTCTCCTTCTGCTAGTCTCTGATAAGTCGCTGCAGTAACTTTAAAACACGTACACGGTCTTGCAGGAATAACTGATGAGGTTAAAATAACCATCCTTTTTTCACTCTTTACTTACTTACTTTTGTTTACTGTGAGTTGGACTGTTTGTTTGTGGTCTGTGGTTAACTGAAGCTAACAGCTCTGCAGTCGTCCAGCATCCTGTTTCTGATAGAAAGAAAACACTTCAGCTGCAGGTGTTTCAACACAGAGCTGTTTATTTTAAACACAGAAAGGAACATGGAGACATCATCAATCATAAATTCATACAAAGAGAATATTCCCTACAAGAAGAGCTTCTTCCAGTGTTTTTCACTGTTTTCCTTTAAATTTAACCTGTGACCTTTTGTATTTATGTGACTTCAACATTTTCTCTGCTCTCTTTGTTCCTCCTGCTGAACACAGAAAACTTTATTACACAGTCATAATCAGACATTTTTATACTTTATATAAAACTACTGACCAAAACTTTCTCAGACAGAAAATATTGAACACAGACCGTCTTTCTTTTTCTTCTGTACTGAGTGTTTGCAGGATGCTGTATGAATCAGTTACCTGCACTGTGTTTTCATGCTGATGTGATTTAGAGGGGGTTTTTTGGGCCCAAATGATGCTTGTCTGCATTTTTGTTGGAGCACATCTGTCCCACTCTCAGACAGAGATAAAACACCACATGCAGCACAGATGTGTCTGATATCTGGTTTTGGTACAAACACAAGTTAAGAGATGGAATTTGTTAGCATGAGACACATAAAGAGACAGATTTTTTATTTGGGCTACATTTGAATTTAAAAAACAAATAAAACAAATAATTCTTGTTTCCATTATGTTTTCCTCATTTCCTGCCACATCTCCTGTTCAAATGGCAGACTTTCATATTATAGTTCAGTGGCACAGTACCCCCTGTGAGCAGACTGCACTAAACACTAGGGATGGGTATCGTTTAGGTTTTATCCGACACCA
>JAQSNX010007959.1:0-15121 GCA_029532605.1 Oreochromis grahami
CCAGTAACTGTTAGTCATTTTCTATTGTAAAAGACAAAAGAATTCAAACTTTATTACAGGACTTAAACCCCATGTAAGTTCTCCCCAGTAATAGTAAATGCAAAAGTACAACTTTTATGAAAACACTTAAAGTTACTCACCAACACACAAAACATTCATCTTTGCTAAATTAGGCTAAATTAGAAGCACTGACTTATACTAAAAACAGCCATTTGGGAGCTTTAAGATTTGGCTCTTTTGTGGGAGCTGAACTGAAGGAGCTGAATCCTTGAAAAGAGCTAAAACAGGCTGCTGTCCTGCACAACTGATAAACTGTTTTATTGATTTCTATGCGTTTGTTAAAGCACGGGAAAAAAAAATCTAATCAAATTAAAGCTGCAAGCAGCGATATGAGGGCCCTCGCACCCCCGGCGCGTCGAGCCAAGCCCAACACCTAAAACCAGCGCTTCCGATCTGATGTCACATTGATGGAACTCATGCATTTAACCACCAGCTAAAATTTCATCTCATTCAACCATTATTATAGTCGTCCCACTAGGTGGCGCTCTAACCATTACTGACAAATGGCATAACAAACATTTCCGAGCTCGAGTCTCATCACGCCTGTGACCTTTGGGAGAGATTGGACATTGTGTTTTTGAGCGACAGCAGGTTACTGCTTTTTGGCGAGTGAGTGAAACTCCACGTGCCGCCATGACCACCCGTTTCCCTGAACGTAAAAAGCTTCGCAATTTAACATCACAAAGGTCTTTAGATTCCACACACAGGAGATCGCGTAAAATCTAATGAAATCCCTTGGAGGAGTTCGTCAAAGTATGAGGCCTGAAAAGAGGGGAAAATGTCGCCAAATTTACACATTAATTTTAAAATGGCTGACTTCCTGTTGGATTTGGGATATTGCTCCAAGAGACTTTTTTGTACATCTTGATATCTCCAATAAGCTTGCCAGGTTTCAAACTCATACATAAAACACAGAGCAGGGGCTGTTGTTTTGAAATTTTGTAGGGGGCGCTGTGGAGCCATTTTGCGCTATTCAAGGAAAATGAACATATAAAAAGAAATCCCTCATCACATTAGAGGTGTGCGCCAAATTTCAAGACTTTTTAAACTTTTCAAGCCCTCAAAAGCCACTTCATCTTTCATGGTGAACTGCGTTGCCACCAGGGTGCGCCGTTCAGTTTATAGTCACAATTTTCTCACTGAAGCATCAAGAGGGACTGATGGTGATATTCACCGCTTTTGAGGTGGCCACGATGAACCTGTGAAAATCAGTACAACAAAATGAAAGACATGACATTTCCTGGTGCCACTAGGTGGCGCTCTACGTATTCCTGACAATGGGCATATCAATCTGTTCAGGGCGGGTCTGACATCATCCCTGTAAAATCTGGTACTGATCAGATTGGATTTCATTGAGTTACACTAATTTGATTCTTCATGGCGAGACCTCAATGTTCGCCATGCTGCTGGGGTCACACCCTTCAGCGAAAACTCACAGTTTTCTCTGTAACCCAAGACCAACTCCTTAAGGCTTTCTTGGAGAAATTTGAGAAATTTGAGGCTGCAGATGTCACCCATTACAATACTGTACCCCAAAGTGTAAAACATGACATTTCCTGTTCCCACTAGGTGGCGCTGTCCCTGATGTCAAATATGGCAGTTGAAATATGTTCAGGGGTGGAGCCTTATCATATGTGTCCACTTTTGTCAAGGTTGGACAATGTATGACAGAATGAGAGGCAATAAGATTTTCATGGCGAGTCATCGAAATTCGCCGTGGCGCCACGGCCTCACCGTAACCCGAAAACTCAAAAGCTCCGCAATTTAACATGGCCCAGGTGTGTAGTTGACACTGACCAAATATGAAGCTTGCACGATGAAATTCCAATGAGGAGTTCGCAAAAGTTTGAGGCATGGAAATGGCAAAATTAGAGCCAAAATACTCTTGGTGGCGCTGTCACTTGGTGTTCGCTCGCTTTGTGGTAGAGTATCACTTCCTGTTCCTGCTCAAACACAGTGGTGTCTCTGAGTAGCTTTTCTGCTTAGCAATTTAATTTAAATCTTTTGATACATCCCTTTTTCATAGTATAATCTTAACGTGCTTCATCTGAATCACCCTTTCTGTGTACTCACTACCTAATTTATAGCCAAAGTATTCACTCACTGTCTCTTTACTGTTTCGCTAGCTTAGCTTAGCTCGTAGCCGACTCGTTAGCACCATGGCTACTTCACCTGTCCCTCCTGCACTTTCCTGCTCATTGTGTCAGATGTTTAGTTACTCCTCGGCCTCCTTTAGCAGTAATGATACTTGTAACAAATGTAGCATATTTGCAGCTCTGGAGGCCAGGATTACTGAATTGGAGACTCGGCTTCGCACCCTTCATTCACCCGTAGCTAGCCAGGCCCCTGTAGCTGGTGCAGCCGAAGATAGCGTAGGCCCCGCTAGCTGTTCCCCGGCAGACCCCAAGCAGCTGGGAAAGAGGGCGGCTGGGTGACGGTGAGGAGGAAGCATAGTCTTAAACTGAAGCCCCAGGTACACCACCAACCTGTTCATGTGTCTAACCGTTTTTCCCCACTCGGCGACACACCCGCCGGGGGTCAAACTCTGGTAATTGGTGATTCTGTTCTCAGACATGTGAAGCTAGAGACACCGGCAACCATAGTCAATTGTCTTCCAGGGGCCAGAGCAGGCGACATTGAAGGAAATTTAAAACTGCTGGCTAAGGGTAAACGTAAATACAGTAAGATCATAATTCACGTCGGCAGTAATGACACCCGGTTACGCCAATCGGAGGTCACTAAAATCAATATTGAATCGGTGTGCAACTTTGCCAAAACAATGTCGGACTCTGTAGTTTTCTCTGGTCCCCTCCCCAATCAGACCAGGAGTGACATGTTTAGCCGCATGTTCTCCTTAAATTGCTGGCTGTCTGAGTGGTGTCCCAGAAACGATGTGGGCTTCATAGATAATTGGCAAACCTTCTGGAGGAAACCTGGTCTTGTTAGGAGAGACGGCATCCATCCCACTTTGGATGGAGCAGCTCTCATTTCTAGAAATATGGACAAATTTATTAAACCCCCAAAATATGACTATCCAGAGTTGGGACCAGGAAGCAGAGTTGCAGTCTTACACGCCTCTCTGCAGCTTCTCTCCTCCTGTTACCCCCCCCAAAAACCCATCTCCATTGAGACTGTGTCAGCTCCCAAAAAGACAAAAAACAAACTAAAAACCAGCAATAAACAACTTAAACATAAAAAATCACAAAGAAAGAACAATACAGTATCCACATCTGAACCAAAGAGTAAAACAGTGAAATGTGGATTATTAAATATTAGGTCTCTCTCCTCCAAGTCTCTGTTAGTACATGACTTAATAATTGATCAACAAATCGATTTACTCTGCCTTACAGAAACCTGGTTGCAGCAGGATGAGTATGTTAGTTTAAATGAATCAACACCCCCGAGTCATTCTAACTACCAGAAATCTCGAAGCACAGGCCGAGGGGCGGTGTGGCAGCAATTTTTCACACCAGTCTATTAATTAATGAAAGACCAAGACAGACTTTTAATTCATTTGAAAGCCTGATGCTTAGCCTCGTCCACCCCAGCTGTAAAACTCAGAAACCAGTCTTACTTGTTATCATCTATCGTCCACCTGGGCCTTACACAGAGTTTCTCTCTGATTTCTCAGACTTTTTATCTGATTTAGTGCTCAGCTCAGATAAAATAATTATTGTGGGTGATTTTAACATCCATGTAGATGCTAAAAATGACAGCCTCAACATCGCATTTAATCTGTTATTAGACTCAATTGGCTTCTCTCAAAATGTAAAAGAACCCACCCACCACTTTAATCACACTCTAGATCTTGTTTTAACATATGGCATAGAAACTGAACATTTAACAGTGTTTCCTGAAAACCCTCTGCTGTCTGATCATTTCCTGATAACATTTACATTTACAATAATTGATTACACAGCAGTGGAGAGTAGACTTTATCAAAGTAGATGTCTTTCTGAAAGTGCTGTAACTAAGTTTAAGAATATAATCCACCCACTGTTATCATCTTCAATGCCCTGTACCAACATAGAGCAGAGCAGCTATCTGAACGCTACTCCAACAGAGGTCGATTATCTTGTTAATAATTTTAACTCTTCACTACGTACGACTCTGGATACTGTAGCTCCATGAAAACTAAGGCCTCAAATCCAAAGTCCCTGACTCCGTGGTATAATTCTCAAACACGTAGCCTAAAGCAGATAACTCGTAAGCTGGAGAGGAAATGGCGTGTCACAAATTTAGAGGATCATCATTTAGCCTGGAGAAATAGTTTGCTGCTTTATAAGAAAGCCCTCCGCAAAGCCAGAACATCTTACTATTCGTCACTGATTGAAGAAAATAAGAACAACCCCAGGTTTCTCTTCAGCACTGTAGCCAGGCTGACAAAAAGTCAGAGCTCTACTGAGCCAACCATCCCTTTAACGTTAACTAGTAATGACTTCATGAACTTCTTCACAAATAAAATTTTTATCATTAGAGAAAAAATTACCAATAATCATCCCACAGATGTAATATTATCTACAGCTACTTTTAGTACCATCGATGTTAAGTTAGACTCTTTTTCTCCAATTGATCTTTCTGAGTTAACTTCAATAATTAATTCCTCCAAACCATCAACGTGTCTTTTAGACCCCATTCCTACTAAACTGCTCAAAGAAGTCCTGCCATTAATTAATGCTTCAATCTTAAATATGATCAACCTATCTCTAATAATCGGCTATGTACCACAGGCCTTCAAGCTGGCTGTAGTTAAACCTTTACTTAAAAAGCCATCTCTAGACCCAGCTGTCTTAGCTAATTATAGGCCAATCTCCAACCTTCCTTTCATATCAAAAATCCTTGAAAGAGTAGTTGTCAAACAGCTAACTGATCATCTGCAGAGGAATGGCTTATTTGAAGAGTTTCAGTCAGGTTTCAGAGCTCATCACAGCACAGAAACAGCTTTAGTGAAGGTTACAAATGATCTTCTTATGGCCTCTGACAGTGGACTCATCTCTGTGCTTGTCCTGCTAGACCTCAGTGCTGCGTTCGATACTGTTGACCATAATATCCTATTAGAGCGATTAGAACATGCTGTAGGTATTACAGGTACTGCACTGCAGTGGTTTGTATCATATCTATCTAATAGACTCCAATTTGTTCAAGTAAATGGAGAGTCCTCTTCACACACTAAGGTCAATTATGGTGTTCCACAGGGTTCAGTGCTAGGACCAATTCTATTTACATTGTACATGCTTCCCTTAGGCAGCATCATTAGAAGACATAGCATACATTTTCACTGCTATGCAGATGACACGCAGCTCTATCTATCCATGAAGCCAGATAACACACACCAATTAGTTAAACTGCAGGAATGTCTTAAAGACATAAAGACCTGGATGGCCGCTAACTTTCTGCTTCTTAATTCAGATAAAACTGAGGTTATTGTACTCGGCCCTGAAAATCTTAGAAATATGGTATCTAAGCAGATTCTTACTCTGGGTGGCATTACCTTGGCCTCCAGTAACACTGTGAGGAACCTTGGAGTCATTTTTGACCAGGACATGTCCTTCAATGCACATATTAAACAAATATGTAAGACTGCTTTCTTCCATTTGCGCAACATCTCTAAAATTAGAAATATCCTGTCTCAGAGTGATGCTGAAAAACTAGTTCATGCATTTATTACTTCCAGGCTGGACTACTGTAATTCTTTATTATCAGGATGTCCTAAAAACTCACTGAAAAGCCTTCAGCTGATCCAAAATGCTGCAGCAAGAGTCCTGACAGGGACTAGAAAGAGAGAGCATATTTCTCCTGTTTTGGCTTCCCTTCATTGGCTTCCTGTTAAATCCAGAATTGAATTCAAAATCCTGCTCCTCACATACAAGGTCTTAAATAATCAGGCCCCATCTTATCTTAATGACCTTGTAGTACCATATCACCCTATTAGAGCACTTCGCTCTCACTCTGCAGGCCTACTTGTTGTTCCTAGAGTATTTAAAAGTAGAATGGGAGGCAGAGCCTTCAGTTTTCAGGCCCCTCTTCTGTGGAACCAGCTTCCAGTTTGGATTCGGGAGACAGACACTATCTCTACTTTCAAGATTAGGCTTAAAACTTTCCTTTTTCCTAAAGCATATAGTTAGGGCTGGACCAGGTGACCCTGAATCCTCCCTTAGTTATGCTGCAATAGACGTAGGCTGCCGGGGATTCCCATGATGCATTGAGTTTTTCCCTTCCAGTCACCTTTCTCACTCACTATGTGCTAATAGACCTCTCTGCATCGAATCATATCTGTTACTAATCTCTGTCTCTCTTCCACAGCATGTCTTTCATCCTGTTTTCCTTCTTTCACCCCAACCGGTCACAGCAGATGGCCGCCCCTCCCTGAGCCTGGTTCTGCCGGAGGTTTCTTCCTGTTAAAAGGGAGTTTTTCCTTCCCACTGTCGCCAAAGTGCTTGCTCATAGGGGGTCATATGATTGTTGGGTTTTTCTCTGTATTTATTATTGTGCTATCTACTGTACAATATAAAGCGCCTTGAGGCGACTTTTGTTGTGATTTGGCGCTATATAAATAAAATTGAATTGAATTGAATTGAATTAAATTTTCACCAGACCTGACGTGTGTGCAAAATTTCATGAGTTTTTGAGCATGTTTAGGCCCTCGAAAGGCCGATTCATTTGCCGAAATAATAATAATAATAATTAAAGCTGCAAGCAGCGATATGAGGGCCCGAGCACCCCCGGCGCGTCGAGCCAAGCCCAACACCTAAAGCCAGCGCTTCCGATCTGATGTCACATTGATGGAATTCATGCATTTAACCACCAGCTAAAATTTCATCTCATTCAACCATTATTATAGTCATCCCACTAGGTGGCGCTCTAACCATTGCTGACAAATGGCATAACAAACATTTCCGAGCTCGAGTATCATCACGCCTGCGACCTTTGGGAGAGATTGGACATTGTGTTTTTGAGCGACAGCAGGTTACGGCTTTTTGGCGAGTGAGTGAAACTCCACGTGCCGCCATGACCACCCCGTTTCCCTGAACGTAAAAAGCTTTGCAATTTAACATCACAAAGGTCTTTAGATTCCACACACAGGAGATCGCGTAAATCTAATGAAATCCCTTGGAGGAGTTCGTCAAAGTATGAGGCCTGAAAAGAGGGGAAAATGTCGCCAAATTTACACATTAATTTTAAAATGGCTGACTTCCTGTTGGATTTGGGATATTGCTCCAAGAGACTTTTTTGTACATCTTGATATCTCCAATAAGCTTGCCAGGTTTCAAACTCATACATAAAACACAGAGCAGGGGCTGTTGTTTTGAAATTTTGTAGGGGGCGCTGTGGAGCCATTTTGCGCTGTTCAAGGAAAATGAACATATAAAAAGAAATCCCTCATCACATTAGAGGTGTGCGCCAAATTTCAAGACTTTTTAAACTTTTCAAGCCCCTCAAAAGCCACTTCATCTTTCATGGTGAACTGCGTTGCCACCAGGGTGCGCCGTTCAGTTTATAGTCACAATTTTCTCACTGAAGCATCAAGAGGGACTGATGGTGATATTCACCGCTTTTGAGGTGGCCACGATGAACCTGTGAAAATCAGTACAACAAAATGAAAGACATGACATTTCCTGGTGCCACTAGGTGGCGCTCTACGTATTCCTGACAATGGGCATATCAATCTGTTCAGGGCGGGTCTGACATCATCCCTGTAAAATCTGGTACTGATCAGATTGGATTTCATTGAGTTACACTAATTTGTTTCTTCATGGCGAGACCTCAATGTTCGCCATGCTGCTGGGGTCACACCCTTCAGCGAAAACTCACAGTTTTCTCTGTAACCCAAGACCAACTCCTTAAGGCTTTCCTGGAGAAATTTGAGGCTGCAGATGTCACCCATTACAATACTGTACCCCAAAGTGTAAAACATGACATTTCCTGTTCCCACTAGGTGGCGCTGTCCCTGATGTCAAATATGGCAGTTGAAATATGTTCAGGGGTGGAGCCTTATCATATGTGTCCACTTTGGTCAAGGTCGGACAATGTATGACAGAACGAGAGGCAATAAAATTTTCATGGCGAGTCATCGAAATTCGCCATGGCGCCACGGCCTCACCGTAACCCGAAAACTCAAAAGCTCCGCAATTTAACATGGCCCAGGTGTGTAGTTGACACTGACCAAATATGAAGCTTGCACGATGAAATTCCAATGAGGAGTTCGCAAAAGTTCGAGGCATGGAAATGGCAAAATTAGAGCCAAAATGTCACCTTCACTTCCAAATGGCGGACTTCCTGTTGGGTTTAGGACATGGCCATAATAGACTTTTTTGTGCGTCTCCGAACGTTAGATATGTGTTCCGAGTTTTATACATGTAGGTCATACCCATCTCGGGGGCTCGCGTTTCTCATTTTTCTAGGTGGCGCTACTGAGCCATTTTTCCCTGGACATGTCTACGAACATTAAAATAAGTAAATATTCACCAGACCTGACGCGTGTGCAAAATTTCATGAGTTTTTGAGCATGTTTAGGCCCTCGAAAGGCCGATTCATTTGCCGAAAAAATAATAATAATAATAATTAAAGCTGCAAGCAGCGATATGAGGGCCCGAGCACCCCCGGCGCGTCGAGCCAAGCCCAACACCTAAAACCAGCGCTTCCGATCTGATGTCACATTGATGGAATTCATGCATTTAACCACCAGCTAAAATTTCATCTCATTCAACCATTATTATAGTCGTCCCACTAGGTGGCGCTCTAACCATTGCTGACAAATGGCATAACAAACATTTCCGAGCTCGAGTATCATCACGCCTGCGACCTTTGGGAGAGATTGGACATTGTGTTTTTGAGCGACAGCAGGTTACGGCTTTTTGGCGAGTGAGTGAAACTCCACGTGCCGCCATGACCACCCCGTTTCCCTGAACGTAAAAAGCTTTGCAATTTAACATCACAAAGGTCTTTAGATTCCACACACAGGAGATCGCGTAAATCTAATGAAATCCCTTGGAGGAGTTCGTCAAAGTATGAGGCCTGAAAAGAGGGGAAAATGTCGCCAAATTTACACATTAATTTTAAAATGGCTGACTTCCTGTTGGATTTGGGATATTGCTCCAAGAGACTTTTTTGTACATCTTGATATCTCCAATAAGCTTGCCAGGTTTCAAACTCATACATAAAACACAGAGCAGGGGCTGTTGTTTTGAAATTTTGTAGGGGGCGCTGTGGAGCCATTTTGCGCTGTTCAAGGAAAATGAACATATAAAAAGAAATCCCTCATCACATTAGAGGTGTGCGCCAAATTTCAAGACTTTTTAAACTTTTCAAGCCCCTCAAAAGCCACTTCATCTTTCATGGTGAACTGCGTTGCCACCAGGGTGCGCCGTTCAGTTTATAGTCACAATTTTCTCACTGAAGCATCAAGAGGGACTGATGGTGATATTCACCGCTTTTGAGGTGGCCACGATGAACCTGTGAAAATCAGTACAACAAAATGAAAGACATGACATTTCCTGGTGCCACTAGGTGGCGCTCTACGTATTCCTGACAATGGGCATATCAATCTGTTCAGGGCGGGTCTGACATCATCCCTGTAAAATCTGGTACTGATCAGACTGGATTTCATTGAGTTACACTAATTTGTTTCTTCATGGCGAGACCTCAATGTTCGCCATGCTGCTGGGGTCACACCCTTCAGCGAAAACTCACAGTTTTCTCTGTAACCCAAGACCAACTCCTTAAGGCTTTCCTGGAGAAATTTGAGGCTGCAGATGTCACCCATTACAATACTGTACCCCAAAGTGTAAAACATGACATTTCCTGTTCCCACTAGGTGGCGCTGTCCCTGATGTCAAATATGGCAGTTGAAATATGTTCAGGGGTGGAGCCTTATCATATGTGTCCACTTTGGTCAAGGTCGGACAAATGGCTTCCAAATGGCGGACTTCCTGTTGGGTTTGCTTCAATGGTCCCACTGACTTTTTTGTTCGTCTTGGCATGATACACATGTGTGCCAAATTTCATACATGTAGCTAAAACGGTGTGTTCGTAGGGCTGCATTTAACAAGGCATAGGTGGCGCTACAGAGCCATTTCCCAGTGCTCATATGTAGAATAGAATAGAATAGAATTCAACTTTATTGTCATTGCACATGTCACAGGTACAGGGCAACGAAATGCAGTTTGCATCCATCCAGAAAGTGCTTTAGTCGTGATATAGATATATTACAATATAAATTAGCAATAATAGAGATGTGTAAGTATATTACAGAAATGGGTCTATTACGTATGTTATAATGTACACAGTGTGAAGTATGTTTTGAATATTCTATAACTATAAGTATGTACAGGCTGTAGTGAGTACAAGCTATGTACAGGCTATGAACAGGATATAAATATGAAATAAAAACTATACAGAAATCTGAGATATACAGTTATACAGAATGTGAACTATGTAAGTTATAAACAGTTGTGGGATTAAAAATTATCGTATGTACAGAATGATTATCTACACAGAACTATACAGTAGTGGTAAAGTGCTAGTGGTTGTGGGTGTGTGTATGTTCAGTCCATGAGTTTAACGTGGGTCAGATGTCAGGAGGCAGAGTTCAGGAGTCTGACAGCTGTGGGGAAGAAGCTGTTCCGGTACCTGGTGGTCTTAGTCCGGAGGCTCCTGTAGCGCCTCCCAGAGGGCAGGCTAAAACCATTAAAATACAAAATTTTTCACCAGACCTGGCATGTGTGCAAAATTTCAAGAGTTTTCGAGCATGTTAAAGCCCTCAAAAAGGCCCTTGTTTTGCCTGAATAATAATAAGAAGAAGAAGAAGAAACGGAGCAGATACAATAGGGCCTTCGCACAGTCAGTGCTCGGGCCCTAATAATAATAAGAAACGGAGCAGATACAATAGGGCCTTCGCACTTTTGTGCTCGGGCCCTAATAATAATAATAATAATAAGAAGAAGAAGAAGAAGAAGAAGAAGAAGAAGAAGAAGAAGAAGAAGAAGAAACAGAGCAGATACAATAGGGCCTTCGCACTTTTGTGCTCATGCCCTAATAAGAAGAAGAAGAAGAAGAAGAAGAAGAAGAAGAAGAAGAAGAAACAGAGCAGATACAATAGGGCTTTGGAGCGTGATGTCACGGGGGTGGGCGTGGAAAGGATTTTGGCCCCATCCGCCATTTTGGGGGTCTAGCGCCATGGTTCGTATTTGCTGTCTGGTCGGCTGCAATGTTCGATCGCACAACCGGCAAGAGAATAAGCTTGAAAATGGTTTATCTTTTCATTCTTTCCCAACCTCAAAGCAACATGAGGCAGCTTGTGTATCGATGTTACCAAAAGAAGCGTCTAGCCTGGATAGCAGCTGTGAGACGAGCTGATATCCAGCTCTCTTCCATCTCCAAATATCTGTTGGTGCTCCAGACATTTTCATTCCGGTAAGTTCTAAATATGTTCGTATCACTCTTTATAGCCTATTAGTTTTATTTTCGATGCGCTCTGAGGTCATAGCAAATTAGAACAAACATCCTACTGAGTGATTCTGCAGAACTACCTTCTATTTATAGAGTTTCTAATTATTTGGCATTATTGCAGCAAACCAGCCTATGAAATGGATGAAACACATCATGACTGGGTTCCAGTGCTACACAAGGGACCTGCTTCAAACATACCACCATGCCAATCAGATTACTTCTTCCATGTGAGGGTGAAGAGGTGACCCTTCAGGATAAGATGGTGAAGGTTTGCTGCGTTTGTTGAACAGTGTGGTAGCAAAACCAGGGAAAATGAAACTTGCTCCTGTTAAATATTCTTAAGTCTTTTGCTGTATAAATAGTGGTATTTATTTTTCAAAAGATACAGTAAATAATGTTAGTAGTGGGTGATATCATGTAAACACTGTCATGATTTTATGTAAACATTTTGTCTTTTGTAAACTATAAATGACATGGATTCTACACTGTAACTGATGTGATGTTCTACAAAGTGGTTTTAATAATAAAAAAAGAGGCAAAACTTAGTTTGTTTCTGTCACGGTCCTGGGTCGGTGACCCAGTGTTTTGAGTTTCTTGTGTCTCTGAGTTTTGTATTATGATCTTAGTTCCCTTTTTCCCCTAGTTTATTCTTTAGTCTAGTGTCTTAGTTTGGCTTTCTTGTATCCTCTTTAGTTTTCTGAGTATTTAATTAACTGCCCTCTGTGTCTCCTTGTTGTTCTGTTTCTTAGTTGCTCTGTCTCCCCCAGTCTAGTTTGCATCTGTGCTACTTCCTGTTTTACTTTGAAGGTCCATGTCTCTTGTGAGTGTTTTCTACTTTGCTCCCTCGTCTCGTCAGTCTGATTACTCCCAGCTGTGCCCTCCTTTTGTGTCTCATTCCCTCGTTACCCTTCTGTGTATTTAAACCTCGTGTCTGCCTCTGTTAGTTGCTGGTTCGTCTGTGTTGCTTCCCTCCGTGTTCTCGTGTTTTCTCCCTGCATCTCCGTTTCTCGACCCAAGGTTTCAGGTTTGTTTGTTAGCTCTTCCCAGTTTAGGTTTTTCAGTTCTTGTTCACCTGCCATTGTTGTTTGTACCCACGCGTGTAAATAAAGACTCACCTGCACCAGAGCTGCCGCCTTTTGGGTCCTCTCTACAATCTCCACACGCCTGCCACACCGGGCGTGACAGTTTCTTTATTAAATTTTTGAACAGTCGGACTCAGTCAGTACATATTCAGTAAATGCAAATTATTTACCTGGCAGTGCACTTCAGGCATAAATCTAGACCCCTATATAAACGTTATGGCATTATAGCAGTGACAACTCCTCCACAGTAGCAGGTGGGATTTTTCTGTTTTGAAGGTATCCTTTTACCTTTCACTATGGATGGTCTGTTTATGTTTTGATCAAGAGCCTTTTTTTGGGCAGCTGAAGAGGAGAAGTCTATCTTATGGCCAACCACTAGCAAAACCCAGTATGCAGGTTGTATGTCTGTGAAGGTTCTCAGTCATGCAGGTTCATCTGTAACAGTCCTTGTGCCACAGATCCGCACTGTTGCTTCTACATTAAACAGAAGAGCAGTGACATGGATGCAGGTCTCCACGACTCCGGCCATACAGGTGCAGTGGGCGGCTTCAACCTTCCCTGTGATGCTCACAGTGACCCATGGCTGCAACGCTGGTTCATTCAGTCTTTGAGAGTGCAGGACCTGAAACACACACAGACAAAGTTCATTTAAAGACAAGAACTATGAGCCAAGACTGACACAAATGTGTTTTATCTACTTTATCATAAATGTGACAGTGTTTAGAAAGTTAGCACATACATGTAATTTTTCATTTCTTTGTGTGTCCATCTATAAAACGCTGGATTTTTATAGGGTAAATCTGCCTGTTCTCTGTCAGAAACCTGCCTGCAGAAAATGAACCTAAAGCATGTAATGCAAGGATGTAATCGCTTTAGAGATGGAGAAAGCATAAAATGACAACTATGAATCACTTAATATGATAAGGAGTTCTGCAGGTCATTAATCAATGTATAAAATTAAAATAAAATGTATTTTTAGTGACACAGGACACAAACACAGAAGCAAGATGTATAGTTAAATTATTTATAATAAATATGAATAAATCATTGCAATTTCTTTAACCATAAAGAATAACTAAATCCTTCAGGACAATGTCACATCAATGCACTGAACTCACTATGTTATCCCTCTAACAGCCTCCACATGTTCTCAATGTAATTTCCCCTCTTGAATGAATTTATGCTGCACTAATCTGAATGTTTGGGGGAAAATCAAACGCATTTCACACGCAGTACTCGAGCTGACTTACCTTTGTTTGAATGACGACTTGTACTCGCTGACTGCACAGATAAGGTACGAAAATATGTCTGGCTACGTCAATAGCAGTTGGTCTTCAGGGTTTCTACTCCACGGCCGTGTTTCATACGGGTCCACATTTCCAATGCACGCTATTTTCTACAAGTACTGCTGCTTCGCCTCTGGACGCAATCGGACTCTATACAGTCCATTCTCCAAAGTCGTCTGGGTCTTTACTCCACTGCCGTACTTCATATGGGTTCAAATTTGCGATGCACTCTATATATTTTTTTAAGTACCGCTGCTTCGCCTCTGGACGCAATCGGTCTCTATACCGTTCGTTTTCTTTGGAGCTGCTTTTAAGCATGATTCTTGTCGACGTCGTTCCAACACAGTGTCTCTTTTGATTCGTAGACCCCGAAAATGGCGCCGCGCTCCGCGGCGTGACGTCAACTCCAAAGCCCTATAGGGCCTTCGCACTCTCAGTGCTCGGGCCCTAATAATAATAATAATAATAAGAAGAAGAAACAGAGCAGATACAATAGGGCCTTCGCACTCTCGGTGATTGGGCCCTAATAATAAGAATAATAATAAGAATAATAATAATAAGAAGAAACGGAGCAGATACAATAGGGCCTTCGCACTCTCAGTGCTCGGGCCCTAATAATAATAATAATAATGATAAGAAGAAGAAGAAGAAGAAGAAGAAGAAGAAACAGAGCAGATACAATAGGGCCTTCGCACTCTCGGTGCTCGGGCCCTAATAAGAAACGGAGCAGATACAACTTGTGTCAAGCCAGCCTCCAGTTTATTTTCTGTTCCCTGTGTATTCAAAGTATTACGGGAAGGGATGTGGAAACCGGATTTCAAAATAAAAGCCAACTTCGAGTGAATTAACAGATATGTTAAGAACATAATAATATATAATTTAGGCTTTTTTCTTTAGTCTGATTTTACCTTTCAAAGTAATGGCCGTTTGAAATTGCAGTTATTTGACTTAATCTTCTAACGATTCAAAATGCTCAAAAATGGAAAATTCCTGTTTCCACAGGGAAATTTCACTTTAGATCAACAGTATACAACCCCACAGTGATACCATATCAATATCAAGTTATTCTGATGTTGCCTTCTTAAATAAAGGCCTTTTCAAATTGCCCATATTTGACCGGCTCTTTTAATGATTTCGAAATGCTCTTAAATTGAAAATTGCTATTTCCACAAGATGAATCCATGTTAGATCAACAGTATACAACCCCACAGTGATACCATATCAATATCAAGTCATTCTGATGTT